>JAUPFP010000030.1:1686883-1946444 GCA_036925085.1 Brachycybe producta
TTGGAACCCTTGCTCAGAGAGTTCCGAGTTAGAAATTCAAATTTTGTAAAAGGAACTGAAGTTACAGTTACTTAATATAAAGATCAGAATTCAAGAACGATACTTTGTACTTTTAAGTTTAACTCAAGGTGCCAAAGTTTCCTTCCTAAATTTGGTTAAAAAAGAGTCAATTCTACTGAATTTCAAATTAACTACAAGGAAATTTACCATCAATACATTAATCTGGTAATATTTGCATAATAAATTGACCTAATTAACTTTTTTTTATGATTTCTTTTTCCGTTTCCACCTTCAAACCCCTCAAAAAAAAAAGAAACTCTCCACACAGTAGACAATCGATACAAACCAGAAGTTCAAGAGGGAGAAGGTGTTTTTTTTCTATACTTACGGTCGAGTCCTCCGACGTAACCCATCGTAATCTCGCAGTGTCCCCAAACGGCACTCACAATAGGATACAACTTCCGACCTCTGAGCCCTCTGAAGGCCACTCCTAGGTACTGACCATCGGCCATAAAACTCAGCGTCCCCTCGTCCATGTCCAGCACCACGAGGAACGTGTCCGGAACCACGAAACTCTCGTCCGCGTTCAATATGGTCGGATACGTAACAGCCAGATTGTTCCTGACGTCGTGCAATAGTTTATTTCGACCCAGATCCCAACCCCACGACTCCGCGTTGTTTCCGACCAGCGACTGATAACCCGCGGAATGAAGAGGAGCCTCCTTGGTGGCCACTCCGACCACCGCGTGAGTTCCCCTCTGTCTAATGTTCCAGGTAACCTCCCACGCGTGGAGGCCCCTCGTGTAACCTTGCTTACCCCTGATGCAGTCCGTACTCTGAGCCACCGGATGTCGATGGAACGTCAGAGGATCGTCTTCGCGCACAAAAATGTTAAGACTTCGATCCTCGGGATTCCAAGAGTGCCGTAATTGAAATTCTCGACTTGCAGGAGGCATGTCTAGAAGCATGTCCAACCGAGGAGGTCGAAGGAAGTCCTGACTGTTAGACAGGTCACGGGGTCTGTAGTTGTTGTTACCATTGTCACGGTTATTAACGGTTTTGTTAACTACACAACGAGAAAATAACGAGTTATTAACGACTACAAGCGACTTCTCGATAGTAATTGGCACTTGAATCGATTCTTATTAATCGGATAGAATAGGATCTGATTCCAAATTGAAAATTCTATCAGATTCTAATTAAAAAGTAAATTCTAGATCGTAAATTTTAAACAATTCCGATTAATAATCGTAAATTTTAAACAATTCCGATTAATAATCGTAAATTTTAAACAATTCCGATTAATAATCGTAAATTTTAAACAATTCCGATTAATAATCGTAAATTTTAAACAATTCCGATTAATAATCGTAAATTTTAAACAATTCCGATTAATAATCGTAAATTTTAAACAATTCCGATTAATAATCGTAAATTTTAAACAATTCCGATTAATAATCGTAAATTTTAAACAATTCCGATAAATAATCGTAAATTTTAAACAATTCCGATAAATAATCGTAAATTTTAAACAATTCCGATAAATAATCGTAAATTTTATTTTATTCCGATTATAAATCGGAAAATTTTATCCGATTCCGATTATAAATCGGAAAATTTTATCCGATTCCGATTATAAATCGGAAAATTTTATCCGATTCCGATAAATCTGTATGATTTCGAAATCGCTTTGAAACTATCGCGTATATAAAGAGGGGGAGGCGGTTACGTCATAATTATGACGTCATACTGACAATTGGAATCTTGATTCGAAAAAAAGAATCGCAGTTTTTTTAATCGATTCAATTTATACGATTAATCGAAAGCAGACCAAAAAAAAAAAATCGATTCTTTGATTAATCGAACGAGAAATAAGTTACTTGTGAACGTACATGAAACCCGTTGTCCCATGTTCATGGAATGCGCATGCGCCTGTGGGTTGTGTTGTTGTTGTTGTCGGTTTCGATTCTGATGATTATTATGGTGATGATGATGAGAATGATGATGACGAAATGTGTGTCTTAGAAAGTAGACCGTGTGGATTGCAGCTGAACGAGGTTTCGATTTGAAACTCGACTTAGACGACGGACAGAAACTCCGCCTGAGAAAATGGAGTCCGGCCGATCTGAGTGGATGATGAGTGGCCAAAAGGGCAACACTTCCGCTTCCTATTCCTCCTCCTCCTCCTCCTGTTGCTCCACCTCCGTTATCGGAGGACAGGTTAAGAGGATCGCCTCGACGAGGAGGACTCCTCACTGATCCACTTTTGAACCTGAAAATATAATTAACATATTTTAATAATTATAATTAAAAGAGAGAAACAACATTATGACGAAATTGAAAGCCTTATTTTTAGAAACTAGAAGAGTAAATATAAATCCTATAAATTGGTTTTATTTAATGTGTAAACTGTAAACGCCCATCAAATTAAGAAACTAGAAGGACAACTCAATCAATTAAGGCGGGTATTACCCATATATTGATAGATCTTTCAAAATAAACTTTTTATGTCAGTTTGAAAAATGACATGAAAACTTTACGCTATTTTAACTTTTTTTTTTTCTATAAAAAGTTTATTTTGAAAGATAATTCAACATGAAATACTTTTTAAAGATGGTTCATTAACAACTGATTTTTTTAATCTAATTAAATTATTCTATCTTTCAGGCACAACATTTAAAAAAAAACTAGAAAGTGTTTTAGAAACTAGACGGGTAAGCTACGCATATTTTTCATGTTCATATTAAACTTTAAAATAAATTTTTTATAAACAAAGATTTAAAAAAAAATATCATCTGCTTAAAGTTTAGTCATTTTGAAACTTACTTTTTTTAAAAAAAAAAAGCTAATTTTGAAATATGTCAGTAATGAAAATATCCTAGTTTCTAAAACACATACCCGCATTTCATCATTTTGCAGCTGAAATACAAGAGAGTTCTAAAATCACCTGTTCCTTTAAAAAAAAACCAAGGTAAAAGTGATTCATTTTACTCTTCTAGTTAATAAAAAAAACACACATTGCTGACATTTCTTCAAGCGAAGAATAATAACCAGACAGAACTAATTCTATTCCATTGTTCTCTCTCTTTTCTTCATTTGCATAAATCCAAACAATGGCTACTTAAAAAGAAATACTTAAAAAAAACGTTGTTATTTTCTCTCTCTTTCTCTTAGAATCTAAATAACATTTTTTTTTTATTATTGAATGAAAGTTAAAAAAAATATAATAATAAATATCGATAAATCACGATTTTCTATTCTGGTCATTGACCCCAAAAGTATTAAGTAAATTTATGAAGCGAATAAAAAAGAGGGAGAGAGAGAGAGAGAATAGAAACAGAAACTGGAGGGGGTTGGAGGTAGAGGGTAGAAAATAAAAACTCCATACTCTCTCTAAGCGTTAAAAAAGGGGTCGAAAGAATACAGGCAATTAGAAATCGGGACAAACAGAAGTTGGCTCCGCCCCTTTTTATGACAACCGGCAACTTCTAAATTGGTTTGTTGTGTGGTTCGACGTTTGAAAAGGGCGGAGTATGTGACGTCAGACAACATAACCAACCAATTAGAAGTTGCCGGTCGTCATAAAAAGGACGGAGCCAACTTCTGTTCATCCCGTTTTCTAAATTGCCTGTTTAAAAAAGGAGGAAATGGAGGAGGGGCCCATAAAAAACACAATCGAGAGAGAAACAAGACAACTCAATCGATATTATGAGAGAACTGATGGATAGAAAGAGAGAGAGAGAGAGAGAGAGAAAGACAATACAAAAAAAACAGATATGAAAATGTAATATTTTCATTTAGATATATTGATTCAAACTGTGATCAAATAACAAACAACTGATAATGAGAAACTAGCCGCGAATCGAATGGCAGAATCCTGAAAAAACAATACCAGGAGTTTAAAAAATCCTGATAGACAGAAGGAGAGATATACAACAGGCAATTAGAAAACGGGACGAACAGAAGTTAGCTCCGCCCTTTTTATAACGACCGGGAACTTTCTAATTGGTTGGTTATGTAGTCTGACGTCACATGCTCCGCCCTTTTCAAACGTCGAACCACACAACAAATTAATTAGAAGTTACCGGTCGTCATAAAAAGGGCGGAGCCACCTTTTGTTCATCCCGTTTTCTAATTGCCTGTTGGGAGAGATACAGATAGCGAAACAATTGGACGCAAATATAATAAAAGCATCCGGCCTCTTAATAATTTATTTATATAATAGAAATTCATTGAAATTTTAGATACTAGAAGAGTTAAAAAAAAAAAAACTATGTGAAAGTAATTTCATAATCGTATCTTTCAAAATGAACAATTTATGACCTATTGACGTTAAAAAAGTTCATCTATTTTTAATTTTTGCTAAAGTATCCAAATTTTCGTATATTTCAAGAAAAAACTAAAAAGTGTTTTAGAAACTAGAAGGGTAGCTAGATATTCTTTCAAAATAAACAAAAACTTAAAAATATCATTTGCTTAAAGCATTTTCAAATCTGATATAAAAAGCTTATTTTGAAAGATATCAGAACTTTGAAATATTAATAAGTTATTAAGCTACCCTTCTAGTTTCTAAAACACGTTCAAAGTTTCTCTTAATTTTGATCCTGAAAGACCAATTCCCATTAAAAAAAAAGTTTAAAATTTCTTTAAAATTTTTAAAAATTGAAATATATTATTTGAAGTTAGATTTAAGTTACTTTTACTCTTCTAGTTTATAAAGTACATTGAAATTCTTCTTCTTCTTCTTCTTCAAAAAAAAATACTTCTAAGAACACAAACACGTAGAATACAAAAAAGGTCAAAGTTTATAAAAGATAGAAAACTTGGCATTTCACAACTCGAACTCTGAAAATCCCGCAAGATGACAAGGTTTACAAATAATCGGCGGTATCCCTTTCGGTCGACAAGCCTCAGGGATTGGATTGGAGGCTAACAGTGACGTCAATAAAAAGTAATAGGGAGCGGTGAATGACAGAGCTACCAAAAAAAATATAACCCTTTCTCCCTAACCGAACCTAAACTAAACTATAACTATTTCGCTCCTCACCGCTCCCTATTAATTTTATTGACGTCACTGTTAGCCTCCAATCCAATCCCTGAGGCTTGTCGACCGAAAAAATTTCGACCAAAAGGGAACACACCGAATAATCTGTACTCATAATATAATCCCATAATAACTAGCCTCCACTTCCAAACCCTCGCGACCAGGGTTAACACAGCTGTTTCAACATAGAAACCCCTCCCCTGTGTTCAAGAGTAACTCACACATAGGAAACACTTGAGGGAACTGGAGCTAGAATGAGAGTGACGATGACTCCGAGTTGTGTTCGGAACAGTGGTCACTGCACTATGACGTCACCAAAGGGCTAGACCAATATATTAATAAAAGCTCTCTTTTTTTTCCGGGTACGCCTCTCTCTCTCTCTCTCTCTCTCTCTCTCATCAGAACAGAAAAAAACGGGGTCATTACTATCACTCGACGTGAATCATGAAAATCGTGATGAACAATTCTAGTATATAATAATAATCGACAACATCACACACTCATTATTGTTCATTAAACAAAATTAACCTCAAAAAAATAACCGGACCATCCCTCCCCCTCCTATGGTAAAAAAAAACCATATCAAATGTTATTCTATGAAGACGACCGCCATTTTCTATCAGGAAGACGCGTCATCTGCTACGAAAATTTCTGTCCGAATTTTACCGTTCAAAGCACGTTAGTTCAGAAAACAAAGACTTGTTATCACCGCGTGCATATATTAAAATGACAAATATCTACTTCAACTGTGGGTTATTCTTCTGCATGGGTCAGAATAAAACACGGAAACAGAAGGAAACTGACGGAAATGCGCGGGAAAATAAATATTAGGCTACTATAGGCCATACAAGGCACGGGAAACACATACAAACACACGCGGAAATGCAGCGGAAAACACTTATAAGCACACGGAAAAATGCTTATGTTTGTTAAGTGGTTTCCGCACTTTTCTGTGTGTTTATAAGTGTTTTCCGCACTTTTCCGTGTGTTTGTTAAGTTATCCTTACTTTTCCGTGTGTTTGTAAGTTTTCCGCACTTTTCCGTGTGTGTGTGTGTGTGTGTGTGTGTGTGTGTGTGTGTGTGTGTGTGTGTGTTTCCCGTGCCTTGCATCGCCTATATATATTTATTTTTCCGTGCGTTTCCGTCAGTTTCCATGTTTTAGTCTGACCCGAAGAAGAAAGTTCTAACAAAATTCAGCTTTCCCCCCCCCCCCCCCTTTTCTGTCTAATAAATAGAACAGAATTATTTAAATTACATAAATTTATTTTCAGTTCGTGTTTTCTGCTTGTGGAATCTTGGCTATAAAAAAATACTGAAGGTATTTTAGATACTAGAAGAGTAACTGAATCACGTTAACGTATTTAAAAAAAAATTAAACTTTTATAACCTTTATTCCTTTACAAGTGATTCCAATTTACTCTTCTAGTTTCTAAAACGCTTTCAATTTCTTCTTGAAAGCAGATCCCACACATGCAGGAAAAACACCGTTTTAAAAACAGAATTTCATTACTTTAAATAATTTATTATATTTTCTACGAAATGAAACAAATTAAGAGAAATTCTATTTTCAGTCAGCGTTTTCTGCATATTGAACCTTTAGCCTTATTTTCTGCTTCTCTAAAATGCAGAAACGTAAACACAAAAAAAAGATGCCTTATTCCATCATTTGCATATTTTGCAACTTGCACAATCGCGAATTTTATAAAAATATACCGGTTTTTTTTTCTCTCGACATAAATATTATTCTTATACCTGGCGTCAATACTCCTCCATTCGTGTAACGCACACAACAACCATGAATTAAGGGGCAATTGTTGTGTACTGTAACCCTGATGATGATGATGATGATTACACCGATGATGATGATAACAAAAACAATAAGAAGGACTGTTCAGACCAGATGATGACCACGAGGAAGAGGAAGGTGAGGAGGAGGAAGAAGAGGCAGCAGCGGAAGTGAGAGAAGATGAAGCGGAAGTGACCAAAGAAGAAGACGTGGTTGTAACTGCTGCAAGACTGGAAGACATTTGATGTGGAGGCCAAGGAATCAAAAACAAACACGGCTTCATAGCTGCACTTCCGGAACAGAAAAAAAACAAAACGAAGGGACTCCTCCACACCCGCCGTCCTCCAAGGATCTACTTCCCCTTCAACCTTCTTCTTCTCCAAACTTATCACCTTAGAAAATTACAGAAAGAAGACAAAAAAAATACGTTTTTCCGCGAAATATTTGCAGAAAAAAATAGCAGAAAATTAAGAAAACAACAACTCTCTTGTTTTCCGTCTTAGAAAAGAGAAATATTTCCGACCTTTTTTGTTATAGGAACTGCTGAGGGGAAGTAAAAAAAAGGACAAGTGCCAAAAACGGAAGAAGAAAAAGAGAAAACAGTAAAACCCCACCTTCATTCTGATTGGATAGAAAAAACCGACATGAACAACGCCCTTATTGGTGTATTTTAGAAAAATAAAGAGAGAGAGAGAACGAGAAAAAAACTAGAAAAACCAACACACTCAACATTATGAGAAATATTCTTCTTCTCTTTCTGTAATGTATCGACCCGAAAATATGGATGAATCCATTTTATAGTAAATTGCAAAATACATAATAGGCATCTATCTGTATTTTTTCAGTAAAATACCTTAAAAATCACTAAAAATTAATCATTTTTCCGTCTGCAAGTTACAAATTAATTTAAAAAAGGTTTGCTAAAACCACTAAACTTAAAACACAGTCTGCACATTTTATTTTAATTGCAAAATGAAGACTTGTTAGAGGCTAGAGTTTCCTAGGAGGTGACTGATGCAAGTGACTATAAAACTAGCCTCTAAACAGTGTTTTTATTGGAAAAAAAACTCATTTCTAATTCTCAACATAAAACCTTTGAGAATTTAAAGCCGAAATTCAAGAAGGAAAAACTTCGTTATTTTCAACTTAGGTCCTTCTCAATTACGGATACCCACAAAGGCCACACAACTCAAAAGTTATGATTGTCTACAAAATTAATTGCAAATATCCATGATTAAATTATGCATATTTGAATTACAGATATAAATATTGGAATTATGCATAATTAATTGGAACCTTTTTTTTTTAGATGAACGGCTCTCCATAAAGGTTCAATCACAAGTGCAGAAAGAAGAGAAGAAAAAAAAAAACCACGCCTATAGAAAATGGAAACCCAGAAAAGGAGAGACTTTTTCAGTAAAAAAAAATCCATCCGTATCCCAATAGACATCAATGATTATGGCCATATCTATCTTTCTATCTTCCCCCCCCCCCTTTCTCTTCAGATAGAAAAATAGGCAAGAGACATGAGAAGAGGGGAAAATAGACAGAGAAAATCCAAAGGGAGACATGGGAAGGAAGGGGAGAGAGAGGTGGAGAAGTACTGTTTAGAAAATAAGCAAAAAAAAAAAACCAGGGTGATTGAACCCAGAAGAGAGAAACACTCATCATCACCATTAATGAATGATAGAAATCCCCTCCCCCCCCCCCTTTTAATGAAACATTTTCACAAATTAAATTTCAAACACAAAAGAAACATCTAATTAACTATATTTAACTAATGAACAATCAGCTGTTAACTAAACCCTGTTCGAAATCAGCTGTTCTCTCTCTCATGGTTTGTGTGAACAGCTATTTTCAAACGCTTTTTACCCCGTATTTTCAGAAAAAAAAAAAAACTAAATTAAAAGAAACTAGAAAAGTATTTTTAGAAACTAGAAGGGTAGTAGTAGCTCAATTTACTTAAGAATATTATCATTTTTAATATCTTTCAAAATAAACTTTTTATAATGTCTGCTTAAAGTTAGGTGTCATTTTAAAACTGAAATAAAACGTTTATTTTGAAAGATATCAAACATGAAAATATTCCTAAAGTGATTGAGTTGTTACCCTTCTAGTTTCTAAACCACTTTCTAGTTTTATTTAATTGTACTCTTCAAAAAAGATAGAATAATCAAAGAGTTCAACAGGAAGCCCAGTTTACATTTTAAAACAACATTAAATTGTTAAAATATCCTTATTTTCGCCTCTAATTAATAAGGTTAATTAATAGCCTCTTCCTCTCAACCTGTCACCTTCTCTTAAATGAAGTGCTGAAGGTGAAAGAGGAAGGAAGGAGGCTTCTTCTTCTCTATTTTAGGAGTCGACAAAATTGACGTGACGACTACACGTCGACGACAACCTCAAAATGACTTTTCAGATCAACTTTTTTTTTTGTCCAAGTATGTTTTTCTTAGACCCAGGTACATACGATCAATTCTAGCTTGTCCATTCTTTGATTTTTTGAAATTGTACATGTGGGAACCGCGCCTATTCTATTTTTTTAAACAAATTGTTCAATTTTCTCATCACTGCAAAGCTTCACTTTTAGACCATGTAGGATTGTAGGGGGTCTAAATTCAAATTAAATGTGTTTAGGTCAATTATACGGAATCCAGTTAAGGACATAAACCCCCCAAAAAATTGACTTTTATTATTAATATTTTAAATTGAAATAACTAAATCAATATTTTCTCAATAGTTTATATATTATATTTAAGTATTAACTCAATATTTTCAGATTATTAATCTGAATAAATTGAATTCGACGACATATTGTTTGTTTGTCCTTCACAGGGCTCTGTAGAACACACTTATTATTTAAAAGCATTTAAATTATCAGGTGCGTACTAGGTCTAATATACCTTGTGCACACATGAGTTAAATGAATTCAAATTAAATGTGTTTAGGTGAATTATACGGAATCCAGTTAAGGACTTGAAGACCAAATAAAAATTGACTTTATAATTAATATTTTAAATTGAAAAATACTAAATCAATAGTTTATAAATTATATTTAAGTATTAATTCAATATTTTTCAGATTATTAACTGAATAAATTGAATTCGACGACATATTGTTTATTTGTCCTTCACAGTGCTCCGTAGAACACGCTTATTATTTAAATGCATTTAAATTATCAGCTGTGTGTACTAGGTCTAAGGATTGAACTAAAAGCGTTTATGTTTCCACGGCCAAGTCAAAATTGACCGTATGTACCCAGCTTTAACCTCAAACTCCTCCGCTTCAAACAGAACTGTTTTTTAAACTCACCATTACCGTCACGGTTGCATAAAATGCAACACCGATTTGAGTTTAAAAACGTGCTGAACGTGCTTGTTTTTTTTAGTAAAAAAAAAGACGTTAGAGGCTAAAGTTCACTTGTCAACAGATGCTAGTCAGTACAGTTTTAGCCTCTACCCCGAGTATTTTTATTGGATAAAGTATTAATTACTAGAGGCAATCGGAAAAAAATTATGTTCAGTCAAAGAACCTTGGTCAGAGGCTAATAAAACTAGTATCTTAAAATTATTTTTGACTAGAAGTCTAGGGGACTCATTACAGAAAAAAAAATCATAAAATTATGACAGTCATACCTTATGATGTCACTCCTTATGCGCTATTATTTTATGTGCGTCACATTATTCTGCACACCAGTGAATGACAGTCATTGTCATAATAATATTTTGTAATTGTTACAAGGTTTATGAGCTAAATATGACAATTTACCATCATATGACAGCAGTCTATATTGCCTTTCTGTAATGAAGCCCTTGTTTTTTTTTTTTTGACTGAAAAACGCAATTTTTCTAGTTTGATCAAGAATACTTTTAGATACTAGTTTGATTTTTAGCCTCTAACCAAGGTTCTTCGACTGAAAAAAACACATTTTACCGGTTGCTAAATCATGGTTGGTTGATCTAGTGAATATAATAATAAGATGACATAAGCGATTTAGGTCAAGATCTTCAGATAGGGCCACTGAAACCTTGGAAAATTGGAATTATATCAATTGGACACCAGGGGTCGTGTCATAAGTTCATAATAACCTCATGACCATCCATCATCATCACCACCACCACCACCACCCACCAACAACAACAAAAAACCAGACCCACATGCTCGAATATTGTGGCACGGATCATCAATAACAGCACTGATGAGGCTCACAGTCCTACCAACTCCTACTTACTCCTGAGGTCCTTTCTCCTCTAAATCAACCCCCTCCTTCCAATTCCTCAGGACCAACGCAGAGGGTTCATAAAAACAATAAATACAACCCCCCTCCAGCTCCCCAATGTTTCATAATAAAAATCTATCCAGCCCCCCCCCCCCTCCCTCTTAAGACCCAATCAATATCTATCTATTATCTATGCAGGAGGAGGTTTTCAACTCCCTCTTAAGTACTTTTCCGTTCATCCACCCTAACCCTCGCTCGTATCTAGGCAACCGAATCAACCCTTTTTTTTTCTGAAACAGATCAACTGTAACTTGGTAAACAGTTTATCACATCACCCTGTACAAGATAGACCTATGAAGATACATAATAATTGAAATCCCTCCAATCACCGACGAGCTAAGGTCCAAATTCAAGAATGGGAAACTTGACTCTTGAGATGTCATTTTGAACTCTTCATTATTCTGTTCTGTCTTTCAGAAAAGCAAACTAGGCAGTGTTTTAGAAACTAGAAGGGTTGTTGCTCAATTACTTTAAATGATGTATTTTCATGTTTTGATATCTTTCAAAATAAACTTTTTAAAATTAAAATTAAAAAATTAAAAATAAATATCATCTGCTTAAAAGTTTGGTCGTTTTTTTTAAACTCTCATAAAACGTTTATTTTGAAAGATAACAAACATTTAAATACCCTTATGTGATTGAGTTACTCTTCTAGTTTCTAAAACACTTTTACTAGAGTTCACGGGTCATTTTATACCTTAAATAAATGGGTTTTTAAAAAAAAAAACATGTTTTAATTTAGATGTCATAAGTAGGGTTCGGATATTTATGCAATATCAAGAAAAATGTTTCTCAATCTGTGGCCCAAGGGACAATAATTGCAGTTGTTCTAATGATGATTAGGCCTACTACACAATTATTGGCACTTTGACTACAAATTGAGAAATATTTTCATGATATTGCATAAATATCCGAGCCCTAGTCATAAACGATTTTAAAAAACAAGTATATTTTTGGATATTTTAGGATTTGTAATATTTGTCATCGTCTCTCTCCAATGACTAGCCCCCCAACCGGCCCTAAATCACCCCAAGTGAAGAAATGCAAAGATGCCTCTCAGTAGGAGACATACCTCCCCAAAGGAGGGGTTAATTCGGCACCTCACACACCGCCCCCGCCCCCCCAATTTAGACCAAAAATATTAAAATAACTACCAAAAAAAAAACAAATAATAACCACAAGTAAAAATAACAAACGTATAGTTCTAATAGAGACTATCGCGCCATCTAGGAACCAACGATCGAAACAAAATTATCAATAATTTCAACAACAAAAAATGAATGAATAAAATTGTAAATTAACAGAAAATAATTAAATATTAAGATGGTTAAATGATTTTTTCAAAAAAACTAGAAAGCGTTTTAGAAAACTAGAAGGGTAGCTCATATTTTCATATTTTCATATTTTTTAAAATAAACTTTTTATTGATAAATTTTTTTTTAAAAAAAATGTCTTTAAAAGTTGGTTCATTTTGAAAGATATCAAAACTTTATGTGAATAAGTTACCTTTCTAGTTTCTAAAACACATTAAAAATGTCTCTAGTTTTTGTACCTGAAAAAAAAAAACAGAACAATCAAAAGAGTTCAAAGGGTATTTTAAATTTTTAAAAACACCCATTAAATAAATAATAAACAATTGAAGAGAAAAATGAATGAAATTTCCTACCGTACAACTTCCAAACTATGAAATAAGACGTGCATTTTTCACTCTTCTTGTGTTGTTTGATTAAAAAAATATCTTATTATTATTTTCCCTTGTAATAAAAACACACTCAAACTCAGGTGTGTGTTTGTCTATTATACCTGAACAACTGAAATTGTCCGTGTTGTTATATTATAAACCCGTGGCCAACCCTCCTCCTTTTCCATTGCCTGCCTGATCTTCAGCCCACCACCACACACTAACCTACTACTACCTGAGCTACAAAAATATATAACTTGAAAATTAGGTGACCCTCAATAATAACAACAGCAACAAAAAAAAAAACACAATAAGGAAGCCTATGGTGGACGAAACTAGTTTTAGACCTTTGCCACGTCGTAGGACGGACGCCCCTTAAAACACAATTATTATTACGATATAGGAAGGAAGAGGACGGGCCTGAGGGGAGGAGGGAACGAACCTCAGGTTCACGTACACTCCCCCTCACCCCTCATTATTAGAATATTTAAAAAAAAAAGGGACCACAAGAACCAATAGCCAGGAAGATAGAAAAAAAAAAAAAGATGATCTTGGAATTTAGGACAACCTGAGAGAGAGAGCCTCACTCACTGATTTGCCTTTACCTTCTTATCATCATCATCATCATCATCATTCCAACTCTGTTATCATTTCCTAGGCCTACTTTTATATATTTTCAGTAATTACTAATTAACAATCAAAAATTATCATTAAAACAAAAACTTAGTAATTTTTTTTTCTTCTTCTCAAGAAAATAAGAATTTTTTTTTAATCAAATTTAAGTCAAGATTTTTTTTTATTTAAATTTAAAACTAGGGTAAATTAGTTATAAAATGTTGCCTCCAGGTGGCGGTGCTTGTCAACATATATCACAAGATATGATTTTTTTTTTAAATTAAAACTTCAAATAATCAAGGTTTTCAGAAAGAAAAAAACTTAAAATATACAATTATTTAAATTATTGACTTATTATAATTATAAAAATATTTATCTATAAAGTCATCTTTTAAGGCGGCTGAATAGATATTTATTTTGCTTTTGCCCCCCCCCCCCCCTCCTTCCCCTCTTACTCGGAAGAGATCTCCTATAGAATAGAACATAATAAGTCACGGCAGTGGCGCCATCTGGATGGGATGAAACCAAAATAAATATCTATTCAGCCACCTTAAAACACAGGCAGTTAGAAAACAGGGATGAACAGAAGTTGGCTCGGCCCTTTTTATGACGGAGGCAACTTCTAATTGGTTTGTTATGTAGTCTGACGTCACATGATCCGCCCTTTCCAACGTCAGACTACATAACCAGCCTATTAGTAGTTGCTGTCGTCATAAAAGGGCGGAGCCAACTGAAGTTCTCCCCGATTTCTAACTGCCTGTGTTTTAAGGTGGCTGAATAGATATTTATTTTGGTTTCATCCCATCCAGATGGCGCCACTGCCGTGACTTAATATGTTCTCTTCCGAGTAAGGGGGGGGGGGGGAGCAACAGCAAAATAAATATCTATTCAGCCGCCTTAAAACACAGGCAGTTAGAAATCGGAGAGAACTTCAGTTGGCTCCGCCCTTGTTGTGACGACCGGCAACTTCTAATTGGTTAGTTATGTAGTCTGACGTCACATGCTCCGCCTTTTTCAACGTCAGACTACATAACCAGCCTATTAGAAGTTGCTGGTCGTCATAAAAAACGGCGGAGCCAACTGAAGTTCTCCCCGATTTCTAACTACCTGTCCTTAAAACGACCGTTTTTTCACGGTGATATATGTGTATGCGTGAGATTAGCTAATAAATTGTTAATTAGAGAATGTGATTAATGAGTTAGGCGGAAGTTGATTTTATAAAAGTTGGATTAATAGGAGGAGGAGGAGGAGGTGGCCGAATATAAAACAGGGGTTATCTGGCTCCCACCACCCCCCCTTCATTATTATCATTATTATTATTACTATTATTGTTATTATAAGTTAGTGATAAGATAAAATTGATTATTATTTTAAGATAAAATTGAATATTAATATCATCGTAATGAGTCACCTTCTTTATATAATTTCCAATATAACTTTCGAATTTAAAATCCATAAACAAAAATTGATTAAAATTACTTGTTTAAAAAGTTAAAACCTCTCAATGGAGAGAGAGAAAAGAAAGTTAACTATAATTAATTTAGATTAATTAAGTGGACAAATTTGTAGTCCTTTTTATATCAAAAGATTTGCTCTTTCTGTCTATTTCCTTCCCTCCTCCTATTATTTTACATAATAATGATGATGATGACGCAAGGAAAGAAAACTTCACAATAGTTTAAAATGTATCATAATCTTTCATAATCTATCATAATCACCATCCACGAGAAATAATTTAATTTTAAATTACTATGAAATTAATATATTCATGATTCCAAGTAGTTTAAATTACGCAATTATAAATAAGTAAAATTAACGTCATTTGAAAATTGCCGGTTATTTTTTTTTTTGCGTTTTTATTTCAAAACGTCTTTTTTTTAAAAAAATATGAAGGTATTATTTTATAAATTAGAAACTAGAAGAGCAGTTTTGAAAATCTCTAAATTTTGTATTTTATAAAATAATATAAGTGAAAAACGAAAATCAAGTAATTTTAAAATTGCCATAAATATTATAATTTTAAAGATTTATGTGAACTCATCATTTTCCACTCTTCTAGTTTCTAAATCATTTTCAATTTCTTTCGGTTCCCAATATTTAAAAATTGACAAATTTCATTGTTTTCTTTAAATTACTTTATAATAATAAAAAATGTAAAGACAAATATCAAGTGTGTCATTAAAACAGGAAATCATTAATTGTAAAACAGTGGTTTCATTTTGTAATTTTTATCACCAGATTTACCTGTGTTTTTATTTATTATTTAAAGTGGTTTTAGAGAAACTTGAAATTGTTTTAGAAAACTAGAAAGGTTTCGAAAATGACCCAACTTAACTTTTTAAAAAGGTTTATTTTGAAAAGATATCAATCAAGTCATAGTTACTCTTCTAGTTTCTAACATTGTCACAATTTCTCCTTTATGTTGCTCTTCTGAAACACAATTATTACCCCTTTTTTTAATTAGACAAAATGACAAGCAGTTAGAAATCGGGAAGAACTTCAGTTGGCTCCGCCCTTTTTTATGACGACCGGCAACTTCTAATTGGTTGGTTATGTAGTCTGACGTCACATGCTCCGCACTTTTTAACGTCGAACCACACAACAAACCAATTAGAAGTTGCCGGTCGTCATAAAAAGGGCGGAGCAAACTGAAATTCTCTGATTTCTAACTGTCTGTGACAAAATGACACAAGTCTTAAGTTTTTCGTTAACCACTCTGACGTCACAAGCTTCAATCTACAAAGTTGAGCACAGACCCCCCCCCCTAGGTCCATTTGGTCCACCACCAAGAGGTTCATGAAGCCCACAAAACTCATTAGGTGTATCAAACCCACCAAGCCCCACAGGCAATTGTGCCCAGCATTAGAATTCCTTTTATGAACGTCATCAATTTCTAATTGGTTTGTTACTTGGTCTGATGTCACATGCTCCGCCCTTTTCATTTTCTAATTTGTTTGTTACTTGGTCTGACGTCATAAAAGGGCGGAGCAAAATAAATACTAATGCTGAGCACAATTGCCACAGGCAGTTAGAAATCAGTCAGAACTTCAGTTGGCTCCGCCCTTTTTATGACGACCGGCAATTTCTAATTGGTTTGTTGTGTGGTTCGATGTTGAAAAGGGCGGAGCATGTGACGTCAGACTACAATAACCAACCAATTAGAAGTTGCCGGTCGTCATAAAAAGGGCGGAGCCAACTGAAGTTCTCTCCGATTTCTAACTGCCAGTCCAAGCCCCAGAAAACTCATTAGAAGCACAAAAAACCCACCAAGCCCCACACAAAACCTACCAGGCCTAAAAAGCTCAAGGACTGTTTGGTTTTTATATAAAACTGCCAAGTCAATAGGGCCATGTAGGTCTCATACTACAACATGTGTTGTGTTCTTTTTCAAATTGACCTAGTAACCTTGTGTGAATAGAAACGTGAAGAAATTTACAAAAAAGTCACCACCCTCCCCTCCCCCAAAAAATCATCAAGTTATCATTTTTTTTTTTTCATTTCCGTTTTTGTTCCACAAAAAAACTAGAAATGTCACTGCTAACAAAAAAAACTCCCTCAAATTACCGGACAAATGAATAGAAATTAGAAACAAATTATAAATTTTTTTCTTCATTTGAACCAAGAATTTTAATTTTTTAAAATAAGAAATGTTTCCTACTAGAAATAGTAATAAAATCATAAACCAAGTGACCTAATTTTAAGCCTGGCTAATACCTTGTACACTCACATGAGTTAAATGAATTCAAATTAAATGTGTTTAAGTGAATTATACGGAATCCAGTTAAGGACATGAACACAAAATAAAAATTGAATTTATTATTAATATTTTAAAATTTAAATACTAAATCAATATTTTAATGTCAATAGTTTTATATATTTATATTTAAGTAAATTAACTCAATATTTTCAGATTATTAACTGAATAAATTGAATTCGATATATTGTTTGTGTGTCCTTCACGGGGCTCTGTAGAAGACGTTTATTATTTAAATGCATTTAAATTAATCAGCTGTGTTTAACTAGGTATTAGTTATGAAAATGAAATGTATTTAATGGAAACATTTTAGGTTTCTATTCAACAGAACTCAACTTGGTTTTTTTAATATTCAAATTTTAATGATTAATATTTAATTATTTAAAATTCCTTTTAAGAATAATGAAGGAAAAAAATCTTCAATTTTTTTTGTTGTAGTTTAAGGATAATTATTACTTTTCACAATTAAATGAGTAATGAATGATGACCACAAGTGACCATCAGACTGACCACACACATTCATACAAAGATCCCAACTGACTCCGCCCACTTTCACCCTCTAAACAAACTTCCACCCCCTCCCCACACCTAGATAGCCTTGGCATCTCCATATGCACCTCAGACGATTCCATCTCGGACGATTTCATCTTAAACGACGCTAAGGGTTGGAGGTGGAGGCTAGCACTAGCAGTGACGCATAAGTAGCACAAAACAAGCGGTTGAATAGCAAAAAAAAAAACAGCAATTGGAGCGGAAAAGAGCGCAAAAAAGATTGCATTAAAAATTAGGCCAAAAAAATGTTTTTAGAACTTTTTATTGAGAAAAATTAAAAAGTTGTGTCATTTTCAAACTCAAAAAGCTTATTTTGAAAGATATAAACATGAAAAATACCGCTTAAGTCATTGAGTTATTACCCTTCTAGAATCTATATTTTAGCCTATAAACAGTTTTTTAATTTAAAAAAAAAGAAGCAACCAGAAAAATGCGTTATCAATAAAAAAAAAACCTGATTAGAGGCTAGAATTTTAGTCTGTTCAAGAATACTACTAGAATACTCTGAATTCTAGCCTCTAACTTGGTTCTTTGATTAAAAAACTCCTTTTTTTCCCCCCGGTTGCCTAACTTATATTCCAAAAACGTCGTAACTATCTAGCCTCCACTTCCAACCCCTTCGTTGTCGTTTGAGATGAAATATCGTGCAAAATGAAACCCTTTTTTTTGTGGGAGTGTTGTTACCCTTGAATTAACACAGACAGACAGACAGACATTTTTCCATGATGAAGAGTGTCTATATATGTATGAATTTGTGTGTAAATCCAAATAGAAAATTATATTAATATTAATAAAGGTTAAAACAGGAAGAAGATAAACAACAACCGCCGTGTTGTTTGTGTTTTTATCTCGATTAATAAACATATATTGATATAAAACCACCTTCTTTTTTTAACCACCCTCCCCTCCTCCATTTTTAAAACATCTTTTCGCCTTGACACAATAGGAAAACAATGTTCAGACATCTCGGTTTTTTTTTTTTATTAAAAAACCCCAAAAAAACAAGATAAAAAGGGATTAAAATCAAGATAAATATATAAAGAGAGGCAACTCAACTAAGAGCTTTTCTTATGGAGCATTTTGTGGTAAAACAAGAGTGTTTGCCAATAGGTGGCGCAAACTGTACTTCGAGCTTCAGTTTCTATACGAAGGATGACACTTCAATTCAAAGATTTCTTTTTAGCTTCAAAAAGCAGACGACTAATCCGCTCATATAACATGGAGTTATTTTACCTTTGTATATGTATATTCTTTTGAAAGTGTTTTAGAAACTAGAAGGGCAGCTCTCAAAAACTTAAGGGGTATTTTTATGTTGATATCTTTCAAAATAAGCTTTTTTTTAATGTCAAATTTGAAAATGGATGACATTTTAAACAAAGATGTCTTTTTTTTAAAGCCTCGTTTTCACGGTGGCGACAGTTCTTTCATGAGAGTTGCGATAGTTTACTCTCACAATAGCAACTGTCTACATGTCTTGAAGTAACGTGATAGTTGTCTGTCACATGACGGCGTGACGTCTAACTTCACAAATATTATTGTGAGTCAACAACAGTGTTGCCTCTCTCTCTCCTTCCAGAAGCCAAATTTCCCTACAAAGTAGATATTTTTCCCTACAAGCGCCGGTCACACAACAACTATTACTATTGCTTGACAGTGCTATCAACTATCTAGTCAAACGAGATAGTCGTGATAGTCACTATCGCAACAGTGTGATAGTGACTATCATGTGGTTTTCACAATGATAGCAACTCGCGATAGTTGCTTCTCTCATGACAGCAACTATCGCTGTGACAACTATCATCGTGAAAACGAGGCTTAAACAAAGATGTCTTCCTTCTAGCTTCAAAAAGCAGACGATTATTCGCTCACTTTTTGACGTTTTCTAACATGAAGTTGCTTTACCTTCATAAATTTACCTTGAATTAAATAAATCTCAAAAGCAAATGACGTCATCACTTACCAATGACATGACAAGGAACGTCAGAACCATTCTTATTATTAATTATTATTACGAGAAAAACAAATGTTAATTAATTATCCAGAAAATTAAAAAAAAATGAACTTTTTTTTATAATTTTTATCTAAATTAGACTTCACTCACAAAAGTCGTCACACTCGAGTGTGTTTGTTAGTTAGTGAGTGAGTGAGTGAGGCAAGCCTCACTGATTGAACTTTTAAATGATTGTTGTTTATTGACCTTCAGTTAGTTTTATGTTGAGAGACCTTGAAACTCAATGAATGATCCTTCGAACCAATTAGATCAAGTATAGAAGATAAGAAAAACCACTTGTGTTAATTGAATTGAGATCTAAAGTGAGACAAAATTATGCAAATTTATGATAAGATTGCACAATTTTAAATGATTAAGAAAGAAACATCTATAAAAAAAAAAAATAATAATACAAGGAAATATATTATCGGCGCCAACTATTTTTAAAAAGAAAAATGAAATTATGACGTTTATGCTGTGTTTACACTCTGCATTTTCAAACCAAGATAAATTAATAAAAGGTAAATCCAACTTCATGTTAGGAGGAGAAAAAAAAAACGTCTAAAATGAGTGAAAAACCGTCTGCTTTTTGAAAGACATCCATTTTTATATGTCACATTGAATCGCATTGTAAATCAAGCTCTAAATAATGTCAGCGCCATCTATTGGTCATCTATCACAGGCATATAGAAATCGGGGAGAAGTTCAGTTGGCTCCGCCCTTTTTATGACGACCGACAACTTCTAATTAGTTGGTTATGTAGTCTGACGTCACATGCTCCGCCCCTTTTCAACGTCGAACCACACAACAAACCAATTAGAAGTTGCCGGTCGTCATAAAATGGGCGGAGCCAACTGAAGTTCGTCCCGATTTCTAAATCAGTCATAACAAAAGTTCTTAGATGTCGACTATAAACGCAGCCGAACAGTAAAAAAAATCTCCAGTATAATTAAAAGTAATGGCAAAAACAGACACAAGAGGGCGCTGATAACAAGAGGCTCATTAACTTACAGGCAATTAGAAAACGGGATAAACAGACGTTTGCTCCGCCCTTTTTATGACGAACGACAACTTCTAATTGGTTTGTTGTGACGTCAGACTACATAACAGACTAATTAGAAGTTGCCGTTCGTCATAAAAAAAGGCGGAGCAAACGTCTGTTTATCCCGTTTTCTAACGAATTACCTGTCACAAACTTTGACCTCTTTTCGTTCTAAATCTTAAGCAATTTCTAAACTAGAAAATCTAAGAGACTAGATAAATTAGGGTTTCCCTCTGGTTGTTCCTTGTTACAATTACGTGTAATTAAATGATAATTAATACTTTTTTTTTATTTCCTAATGAATTGACGTCAAGAAGTAGCCTTAATAGTAATTAAAAACACAAGAAGTCCAGTTTTAGTCTTATTAAAAATGGATGCTAAATGAATATTACAATAACAAAAAAACCGGAAACGGAAATAAAAATTTTTGGTTTATTCCGCATTTCAGAAAGAAATATTACTGAAGAAATTAGAACTGTTTTAAAAACTAGAAGAGTAAATTATGTTTTATGAATAATTCATTTCTATAAAAAAAAAATACTAAAGAGAAATTGAAAAAAAAAAAAGTTTTAGAAACTAGAAGGGTAATTCAAGGGTAACTTAAGGATTTTTTCATACGTTGATATATTTCAAAATAAACTATTGACCAAAAATTAAATTAAAAGTCGCGTGCCATTTTTTCACATAAAAAAAGCTTATTTTGAAAGATATCAATATCAAAAAAAAATACCCTTAAGTAATTTTGCAACCCTTCTAGTTTCTAAAAACTCATTATAGTTCCTAGTAATTTTCCTGCTGAAAAAAAAAATAATCTGAGTTTCAGAAATTGAAATTAAAAGTGAAAATCCAAATTATCTCAGTTTTCCGCTAAAAATATCGTAAAAAACTTTCAATATTTATTTTTTTTTTTCCTTTTCACGTTGTCATAAAAAAAGCTCAAATTTAAAGATAACAACGTGAATATAATAATCTATTTACTAATCTAGTTTCGAAATTAAAAAACACTTTCGTTCCTGAAATTGTTTTTTGAAAACGTGTTTTCTAAATTACAATCGCAAAAGATCATAATTTATAAAACTTCATTATTCAACCTTTCTAGTCTCTTAATCACTTTTCTTTGTATTATTTTCACGTAAATATATTTCAAAATAAACACTTAATATGACATATTTAAACAGATTAATTATCGGTATTTTTTTTCCTGTTTAAATTTGTCATAAAAGTTTATTTTGAAATATATCAACGCAATATATTATGGAGTTAATATCAGAAATGTTTTATTTAACTAGAAGAGTAAATTTACCATTGTTTTATGAACAGGTGTGTTCTTTTTTTTTTTTTTTTTTTTTTTGAAACTCCTGATAAATTCTGTCTTTCATTTTCAGGTGCAAAAATGAAGAGAAATTTTGAATGTATTTTGGAAACTAGAAAGAATTGTAGCTAAATTCGCTCAAAAAGGCAGTTGTTTTCATGTTGATTTGTCTTTCAAAATAAGCTTTTTTATGTTTGATAAAAGACTAACCTTTAAACTGACATTTTTTTTTAAATTTTTGTCTATGAAAAGTTTATTTTGAAAGATATTTCAACATGAAATCATCTTTAAAGCGATTGAAGCTACCCGTTCTAGTTTCTAAAACACGTTCCAGTCTCTCGTTATTTTGTATCTGAAAGACAAAATTAGTTTAAAATACGTTTTACACTTTAACCCCATCTTAAAGGATACATTTTCATATTGTTATCTTTCAAAATAAGCTTTTTATTTGAATTTAGTAAATAACCCAACATTAATCAGACAATATTTTTTTAATTTTTGTCTATGAAAAGTTTATTTTAAACTATATTCACAACATGGAAATACACCTAAAAGTGATTGAGCTACAATTCTAGTTTCTAAAACACAAGTTTCAAGTTTCTCTTCATTTTTGCACCTGAAAGACAGAGAATAATCAAGAGATTTACACATTAAAACATTAATTAAATGATCAATTTACTCTTCTAGTTTCTAAAAAAAAAACATTTCAATTTCATTCTGAAGTTGTTTTCAAAATGCGTTTTTCATTTTTAAGAAAAAATCCTTTTCTCTCCCCATTTATGGTTGTAAAAATGACAAAAAAAGACCACAATTTATGACCTAAGGTCAGAATAATCGATTGGAAACGTCTTGACACCTCAAAAAACAGTCATTTTACCTGAGGAAATTGTTAAAAATACAACATTTATTCACCTAAATAAGAGCGAAAAACAGAAACACCCATATGGTGTTATTTTTATATATATAATATAAAATACTCCGAGTGCTCAGAGCTACATATGATTACATATATTAAAAAACACTCTGAGCGCTCAGAGAATAAATAATAAAACCAAATGTTAAAAAAAAAAGTAATAAAACCGCTCGGAGCGCTCCGATTAACTTATCGTTCATTGATACGCATTATAAAAGAAAACACTCCCTTGCTTCAACCCTACTATATTTTCCTCCCCCTTACCGGTCAACTACTCCGTAAAACTCACCTTCACAATCAGTAGAAACGAAATAATAGTAGAATATAAGAACCGCATGACAACTTATTATAAGTCAAACTAATACAATTTCGTATCCAACAATCTAAATTCATGATGAACTATGTTGAGAGATCATTCTTCAATGCAATCAAATGCTTAAAAAAGGCACTTTCACAAATAATAAAAAGGCGACAAAAACAGCACTGAAAAAAAAAAGTGTCAGAGCAGCAGCAGCTTACAAGAAAAACCTCCTCCCACTCTTCTTTCCTTCCAACAGTTCCCAGACAACAGCAGACACAGGCATCTGTAGACAGCTTCAGAATCTCTTTGTTTCCGCCCTTTTATGAGCGTCAGACCAAATTATCAACCAATTAGAGAGAAAAAATAGCGAGACATGTGACGTCAGACTCAGTAACAAACAAATTAGAAATTGATGACGCTCATAAAGGGCGGAGCCAAAGAAATTCTGAAGCTATCTACAGATGCCTGTGACAACAGACGGGTTCAAGTAAATTAAAATGGCGGTTGAGCCAAACTACGTCATCAATGACGTAAATCCATTGAATTTGAAGGCCGCCGAATGACGTCAACAAAATCAGCAAATGACGATAATGTCGCCACCTAGCCACAATATATAGAACTATGAAACCAACACTTGATAGCCTCCCAATTATATAGGAAACGTGAAAATATCTTAATAACTAAGACTTGATCACTTTAAAATATTTTAAAAATCTCTTAAAAATCAACTTCATAACTGATGGAAAATTTAAAAAATTTAATGTATTATAAAAGGTTTATATTTTTAAATAAAAAGTCGTAATGAAAATCTTCTTAAGTGATTCCTTTACTCTTCTAGTTTTCAATTTCTTTGTAGTAGAATCCAATTTCATTATAAACATGAAAATATTTTAAAAACTAACTTTCAATTTTTTTCATGATGTTTTTTTTTTTGAAATTATGAATAATAAAGATTTATAATTCCATTGTTCTCCTTCATTTGCATATTTTGCAAATTCCTGCTGATAAAACGCTGTAAGATTTACATAAAACATTTTTTTTTCAGGAACAAAACGAAGAAAACAATAAAAGTGTGAATAATGTAGTAATATGCTAGTGGGTAAAAATGTGTTTTTATGACGATTTTTTGTTGATAAAATGTAAACTTTGTTCTTTTTCAAGCTGTTTACAAAAAAGAAAATTATTTTAGTTGTTCCTGAGAAAAAAGTTTATGTAAATTTTATACATTTTAAAAATGGCAATTGATTTAAACTAACAATAAAAGCGCCGTTGTTTTTATAATAATAAAATTACTTTATGAATAAAGATATTTCCGTTATTTGTCTCGTTTTTTTGAAGTTCAAACAAAGCTAACATTCTTTTATGTTTTAAATATAATTTGTATAATTTATAGCCCCACAAAATCTAAACCAGGGTTCGGCAAAGTTTTTCTGAGTAGGGCCGAATACGAAGATATTTAAGGCTTTGCTAGACAAGAGGAAAATAAATCGCCGTCTATTGACTATAAAACAATACTACACACTCTTACTACAAAAACTGAAAATGTATTAAGTAAAAATGCAATTAATTGAAATTTAAATTAACTGAAATAGCAATTCTTTGCATTTTTAGCTGGTGGGCCATACAATACTTGGCGGCGGGCCGAATTTGCCGTTCAAATCATAGTTTACCGATCACTGTTCTAACATGTTGCAAACGTTACGTAGAACAGTCCATTATTTAGCAATTTCTCCAACAGTGTGACGACACTTGGATAAATAAATGAATATGCAAATTATTTAAGATTAACGTGGCTGAATAGATATTTATTTTGGTTTTCCCCCACCAGTTATAGACGTTTTTGTATAATTTGAACACAAAAATGTAAAGCGAACGTTTTTTTTAAAAAACAACATTATTTAAAAAACTCAAATTGTTTTCAAAATAACAATGGTTAAAGTTAAAAAAAATTTTCATGGAAATATCTTAAAAAATAAAACATTTTACAGTTCAGTTTGAAAATGACCCGTTTTTTGGATTTCCCATCAACATTTTGAAAATAAAAATCGATTCAGCCACCTTAAACAAAATTTAACTTAATCTCACCCCCACCCTCTGTATTTTACTTAATTAATTTATAAATAAATTACTTATTATTATTTTTGTCTATATAAAGTCCATGAAAAATTCCTAAGCTTTGTTTTCTCTTATGAAAACAGGACTAAATTGTTGTTTATGAGGGTCAATGACCTCTTCACCCCACACTGGTCCAGATATAAAAGATGCAATTTTTTTTTTAAAGTTCAGAGTTACTCGAATAGAATAAAAAAACTATATATGAAATTAATACAGATTAGTAACATTAAATTATTTTAACTTTGTCAAGTGACAAACAAAACAAAAAACGACCAAAATGACCTCTTTTTAACCTTTATTTCTGGAATTGTCCTTGCAACAAACAAATCAAATCAAAATCAATTAAAATTGATTCAATTTGAAATGTTGGTTCATTTCCTTTTCTGTTTCTTTGACCCACCGGGCGTCCCTTCAGTACTTTCGTCAGAGATCGGTTTCTGCCACTTGAGTGGGTGTTGCCTGTAGTAAGGCCAAGGAGGGAGGACCAGCTGTCAAAAAAAAAATCATCCAACCAACAAAAAAAAATTCATCGAATTGAGAAACTCACTCAATTAAATAAACGAATTTAAACATCGAAGGTCAATATTATATCAGATAAAACTTTTAAAAAAATCAATCAATCGAGAGTGCTTTTAATTAGACCTTTGATTCGTAAACTTACCAAACAAGAGAGAACAAAACCAACCAAAAGAACCAAAACGGTCACTGAAAAACGTTGAATTGCATAACCCCAAACGAAACCAATGACCTGAAAACAAGAGACGATCGAACTGGATGTTTAAGAGTATTCTTTCGATCAGGAATCGCTAGCCTCAAACTTTAAGACTGACCTCATATGGACCACTTTGTGGCGACACAAAAAAGTGGTCGTTTTTTGGCAGACCTTTAGTTATAATTGGGGGGGGGGGGTTCACAGTTTTGTTTGCACCACAGTGGCCATAAGTGGTTGAGTTCGGCCACAAGTAGTGACTATACCGCCTGTTTGTCAGCAATATTCAAGGTCACACCTGTACTGCTCTAAGGTCATACCAATGGAATGCGCTGACAGCAAGTCACTGTTTTCAATGGTGGTACGTGTGACGCGCAAGTCGCACAAACCACTTTGTGGCACCACAAAGTGGTCCGTGAAAAGTCAAATACAATAAGGCGGAACAGCTCCTACATAGAGGCTAAGCGGGGACGCTCCTAATTGAAATAATTTCCATGGTTTACGACAAAAAGGCGCTAACTTACAGCAAATACGACAATAATTGATTGAAATATCTTTTCTGCTTTCCTCTGTCCATCATAGTCCTATGTAAAATCATAATCATGACGTCATCTGGTCCACTTTTGCTTCATTTATTTTATTTCTCTTACCATGTACTTCGGAATTGCCTTTATTTTCTCAAACATGGTGATCTGATCAATAGACTATCGATTTCTTTTATTAATTATTGTTAATAATGTTAAATAAGCATCAAAATTAAAGAAACCGAACAAGTGACATCCACGTCTTCATAGAAATACATTAGCAAACGTCAACTTCCGGTTGTAAGAATACAACTTAATAGATACATAGAGGTAGCTTAACTAAGAGCCGTTATTATGAAGCGTTCCTTGCTAGGCAATAGATGACGCCACCATTACTTAGAGCTAAATTAATATTCAGTTGTTTAAAAATTTAATTATTACACAAACAATGCATAGCCGTATAACAGCAAAGTAAAATTATTTTTACAAAAAAATAGAAAAATAAAGACAGATAATTTAAATAAAAAGAACCTTGAAAAGAGGTTATAGCACTAAAGCTCACTCACACACGACGTTTCTTTAGCAAAAATTTGAGCTACCTTTATGTATCTATTTTGTGTAATAATCGATACACATCGATATTGTTAATTAGCTGTTAAAAGAAGCCAATAGAAGCCGCCACCTTTACTTAGAGCTAGCTTTTTATTCAATTGATCCACAATTCAATAATTATACAAACAAAAATTTTTAAAATTATTTTTACAAAAAACAAGCTAGAAAAATAAAGAAAAATAAGTGGACAAAAAATAAATTTGAAAAAACAAGTGAAGCTCATTCACAAACGACATTTTCTTTAGCAAGGAATTGAGCTACCTTTATGTATTAATTTTTGTGTAATAATCGATACACATCGATACTGTTAATTTTCAATAACTTCCGGTTTGTCATTTCCGTTTCCTTCGCGCGTTTAATCATAAATTTTATCTTTTCTTCATTTCAGCTTGAAAACAATTAAAATTATATTTTTTTTTTCAAAAAAAATTTATAAGAAATTGTTCAATTTTTGATGACATTCGGTGAGAATTCAAATTGAACAATAATTTTAATATTAAATGCCTATTTCTTTAAATTTAATTCTGTCAACTTATGTGTTGTTATTGTTGTCACTTAACCAAATTTTACCTTTTTGTTTAATTTCTAGAAGGATTTTATTATGCAAATTCGATAGTATTACTAAACTGAAGAAAATTGAATAAATAAAAATGGGTGTTCCTAAATTCTATCGATGGATAAGCGAACGTTATCCATGTTTAAGCGAAGTCGTCCGTGAATATCAGGTACTGAATGAAAGAACCCGAGTAGGAAATTTCATTCGATTAGGAACCGTTTATAGCCTCTATGGGCGTTCAAAGATGAACGAAACCAACCGCTCGAGTTGACTTTATATGAACGCTTTTGCAGTTCATACAACAAAACTAGGATCACGTTTCAACTACCGACAGTCGACTCGAGGGGTCGGTTTCGGCTACACGCCGTCCATCTTCGATACTAAAGCAGCCTTATCTTGGAGGCTTGTGGCTCCTAATCGAAATGACACCTTAAAAAGCAAAAACAACAACAGAAAAACTATAGAAATTCTTAAAATTCTTTGCAGATTCCGGAGTTCGATAACTTGTACCTGGACATGAATGGAATCATTCATTTATGTTCGCATCCGAACGATGATGATCCTCATTTTAGAATCACTGAAGCGCAAATCTTTTCGGACATCTTTCATTACATTGAAGTTCATTAAACGTTTTGATTCGAGTCGAATTCTCGCCTCTAATGTCTATTTATTATCATATCTAGTGTCTTTTTCGTATGATAAAGCCGAAGAAAGTGTTTTTCATGGCTGTTGATGGAGTCGCACCTCGTGCTAAGATGAACCAGCAGAGAGGAAGGCGCTTTAGGCACGAAAGAAATAGAAATAATTGTACTTTTACGTATGCTAAATGAGACCATTACAGGAGCGCTCGAGAGGCGTTGGATTCTGAGAAGAAAGCTGTTCAGAGAGGAGAAGTTTTACCTTCTGAAGAACGATTCGACTCCAACTGCATCACTCCTGGTACAGAATTCATGGTGAGGTTACACGAACAGCTCAAATACTTTGTCAACATGAAGATATCGACGGATCAAATGTGGCAAGGACCGCGCATCTACCTCAGTGGACACGAGGTGTGTCGTATTTTACTGAAAAATATTTGCAATTCTTGTTATTCTGGATTTCAGGTGCAACACTAAGAAGAAATTGAAAGTGTTTTAGAAACTAGAAATATAGCTGAATCACTTAATAGTATTTTCATTTGGATATCTTTCAAAGTAAACTACTTATAGACAAAAAATAAAAATTATCATCTGTTTAATATTAAATCGTTTTCAAACTGACTTTAAAAGGTATCTACATGAAGATACTCTTAAGATACTCTTTTGAAAGACAGAATAATCAGAGTTCGAGAGGCGTTTACACTTTAAACACATCATTAATGTATTTTGTCACTTGTTATATCATTTGTAGACACCTGGAGAAGGTGAACATAAGGTTATGGATTTCATTAGGTGTGAAAAATCCAAACGAGATTACGATCCAAACACGAGACATTGTCTTTACGGATTGGACGCAGATTTGGTCAGCAGTTGTTCGTTTTTCTTATTTTCTTAGATAAAACTGGTCGTTTGTTGTCTTTACAGATGATGTTGGGACTTTGTACGCACGAGCCACACTTTTCACTTCTACGAGAAGAAGTTCGTTTCACTGGAAAGAAATCTCAGAAAAGGTATGAAAAGTAGAAAGGTCTCAAACGGAAAGAGCCTGGTTTGATTTGTTATCGTTTCACTTTAAAGAACGCCTACACCAGAAGAGACGACCTTTCACCTCTTACACTTGTCACTCATGAGAGAATATCTCGAACACGAGTTTTCTCCGCTCAAACAAACACTTAAGTTCGAGTTTGATATCGAAATGATCATCAACGATTGGGTTTTAATGGGGTTTCTCGTCGGAAACGATTTCATTCCTAACCTTCCTAACATGCACATTGTTCACGGTGCTCTTCCTCTTCTTTATCAGACGTATATTAACGTGCTGCCGACATTGGATGGTAAGTTTGCATAAAATTCATAAATTGCTTAATAATTCGCATTTTATTGGATTATTTTTTTTAATTCGAATCTTTTCGAATTCCTTTTTTTCTTCATATTATAGGATATATAAACGAGGATGGTTACTTAAATCTGGTTAGGTTTGAGAAATATATGAAAAAGTTGGCAGAGGTGAATTGAACACAATGACGACGACTCGTCGTGGTGTCAATTAAATCTTCCCTTTTTTATCCTTTAAAGCACGACTATGAGCACTTCAACGAGAACTACACCGATTTCAAATGGCTGGATTCGAAACGAAAGTCTTCGGAAGAAGCCAACGGTCAAATCTTTCGTGGAAAACGTTTAAAAGCTCGTATTGATTCAGAAAAAGTAATTTTTTTCTCCAAGTTTTTCAAACACTGAACATTAAAACAAGTAAAACGATTATTTATGCAATTACAAATTATTATTTTTAAAATTATTATTAAATAATTTTCAAATTATTATTTATTATAAAATGATTTTCTATTTTTTGACTAACAAACACAGAAAAAATGTGAAACTTAAAATTAGATCATTTTCAAACTTTAAGAAATCCTACCCCCCCCCCCCCCCCCCCCCCCATTCTAACTTTCTTAAAACACAATTATTTTAATTCTGAAAAACAGAATTTTCTTTATATATTATTTATATTTTGAAATTCATAAACGTGTGCTTCAAAGAAAGCGTTTTACGTTTTTTTATGTAAAATAAACATAATACAATCTCATGATTTGAAAAACAAAACTTAAAATCTGTACCTTTTTTTTTGTTTATCAGAAGAAAATTCAACATGCAAATAACTTCTCTGCTCTGAACGACATCAGTGACGATGATTTTCAGGGTTCAGACAGTAACAAAACAGATGATGATGGTATTTTACGTTTGTATTATTGAAGAACATGTTAATAAATAATAATTTTAGAATCTTTTCTGTGTTCGTTCGTAGTTCCCATTGGAAAGCTCATTGATTACGATGAAAGTGATGAACATGAGCTTGAAGTTGAACTTTTAGGTGAAGAAGAGGAAGATGAGGATGAAGAAGAAGAAGAAGAGGAGGAAGAAGACGACACATTTGAGATGGAATTCAGACAACATAAGCGTGATTATTACGTGACCAAACTGGCGTACGAGCAAGTGACTCCAGCAGTGTTGAGAGATCAGGCCGAATGTTACGTTCGTGCCATTCAATGGAACCTTCACTATTATTACAACGGCGTTTGTTCTTGGAGTTGGTTTTATCCTCATCATTACGCTCCTTTCATATCGGACATCAAGAACTTTTCTCATCTGAAACTGGAGTACGATCTCGATACTCCGTTTCTTCCTTTCGAGCAACTTTTAGCCGTTCTGCCGTCAGCCAGCTGCAAACTTTTACCTGAACCATTTCAAGTTCAAATCATTTATACAAATTGCAGTTTTTCTCGTACCAATTTTCAAATTTGTTGTATTTATTGTTATTTCAGACTCTGATGTGTAATTCGGATTCACCTCTTATCGATTATTATCCGGCTGATTTCGAGACTGATCTAAACGGCAAACAACAGGATTGGGAAGCCGTGGTTTTGATACCTTTCATTAATGAGGTTATTAAACTTTTTTCCAAATTCTGCTCGTTAGATTTTTCTTTTTTTTTTTTCAGTTGTTTTCAATTCGAAATTTTTTTTTAATTTAGAAACGACTTTTGGAAGGGATGAAACCTATTTACGAATACTTGACAGACGAGGAAAGTCGACGTAATCGTCACGGTCCATGTCTTTTGTATACGTTTACGAAAGAATTACAGGGACCGTATTCTTCGCCGTTACCACTAATGTTTCCAGATGTGGAAATTAATCATGCGAAGTGATTTTGCGTCTGGTTATAAAACGAGACAAATGTTCGTCTGAAAGATGATTTTATTTTGTGATCAGGTGTACGGAGATTCCTCTCGATGGCTTTTACGTTGAACGTTCACAGTTGGTCAAGGGTCTCTGCGCTGGCATCAGACTAGATGTGTTTTTTCCTGGGTTTCCGACTCTGAAACACATTCTTCACAAAGTATCGACCTTCTGATTAATTCATAACAAGTGTTTAAATGTATTAAACATACTTTTTTTAGTCTTATTTGAAGAAAGCCGAAGTGAAAGTTTTTCAAATGCCCAGCCGTAGCGATAATATGATTTTAGAGATACTGAAGCGCATGGATATGGTTTGTCAGAAATATGAAGTGTTTCTAGTTTCGAATGCAATTTTCTTGTTTGTTTTTTTAGTCACTCGAAGAAGCTGCAGGTCAGCTTCTCGACGAAGTTATCTACGTCGGCTGGCCGCATCTAACAGAGGCTTTGGTCACTTCGGTCGCTAATTTGACGACGAAATGCACTCCATCCAAATCGTCCAAACAGTTTCTCAAGGAAAACATGCATAGAATGGATTCTGTAGATTGGGCAATGCATAGAGATGGCATAAAAGAAAGGTGTTACAAACACTCATCTACATTAGAAAATGATTTAAGATTGTTTTAAATTGTAAACATCCCTCGAACTCTTGATTGTTCTGACCTTCAGAAACAAAATGAAGAGAAACTTGAGTTTTAGGGATTATAAGGATACCTCAGTCACTTAAGCGTATTTTCATTTTTGGTATCTTTCAAAATAAGCTTTTTATGTCTGTTTGAAAATGACCTAATTTTTAAAGTGGACAATGTTTATTAATTTTTGTCTTCTTAAAAAGTTAATTTTGAAAGATATCAAAGTGATAATACTATTAAATGATTCAGCTACCCATTGTTCTAGTTTCTATCACGTATTTCATTTTTCTGTTGAAACTTCAGAATAACCGAGAGTTCGAAATATTACCTGTTCATAAAATATTTTAAATGTAATTAATGTTACAGATATTTTCGTCGTTGGGGCGTGGATATCAAAGAAACTGAGATCTTGGTGTTTGCTAAGCCTTTGATAGGCCGAAAGTGAGTCTTGTTTAAGTACAGCAAAAACCGTTTAACATAAAAAGGAGTAACCCAAAATAGGGGATAACAAGAAATATATGTTCAGACCTGGGGGTTCCTTAGAATAGGATCAAAACTTTTTTTTTAAGACGAAGTTCGTTTTAACACTAAAAAAATATTTTAAGATGCTTTCTATTTTGTGTTAAACGGTTTCCACTGTAGTTGCATCTCATAAAGTTAACGTCCCCTCATAATGCGTCCTAATGATGTTTTCAGATACACCTGCACGAGCAATGGCCGTGTTACTCTCGAAAAACAGTGGGCCACAATGACGGTTCCATACGCTTTGCAAACTATCGTCAAAGTACGTCGAGAGAAAAAAAAGCAATGAATATCATTATTATTAAGGCCGAAACTTTTATGCAAACTAATTCTCAAAAACAAATTTTATAATTTTTGAATTAAAAAAACGTATAGTATGTAATGAAAAGTAATTGAAAGTTTACAAAGATTACGTAAGTTGGGCATTTTTATACATTTTAATTTTGCATTAAATTGATTACTTGCCCATATGACACTCGTATTGTTTTATAATATATACAAAAGGGGTTTGAACTGTGATTGTGCATTTTATGCAAACTTTTTGGCCTTAATCGTACTGAAACGATCAAGATTGGTAATTTCGTTAAATTTCTTACTCTTATCGTAGGATATTGCCGTTCATGATTCGTCGTTTCAACAATACGTAACCCTCGAAGAACTATTTCCGCCGAAATCTTGTGTTTTCTCGTTAGATTTATCAAACTATGGCCTCATGGGAACGGTATATTTCATCTCCCCCTTTTAAACAAAGACAAAAAAAATTTAAAATTTGTTACATTTTCATTTCCATAGGTCGAAAAGGTTCAGTCGAAACCAAAAGTTTCTATATCTGTTCGATTCGAAGTTCCAGAGGAACCTAACTTAGATCCGATCGCAACAAAACAAGGAGTCGGTTTCGTTTGTTAGTCTTGCAAAATTCAATTCTGATTCTTTTGTTTGTTCGTTTAGATAGCGTTCGATGACTATTTGCCAGCTTACATTGTTGCGCAACGTTTGGCCATTGGAAGTCAACTCTTAAGTCGAATTACGAGTACTTTCTACATCAAAATGGGCTCTCGTAGTCGCCCTGTTAATCAGAGGGCCAATATCGGCCTTAATCTCAAATTCAGCAAGAAGAACATTGAAGTAAATTATATTTCATACGTTTTAGGAACAGTCATTGTGAAATATGCAAATTAAAGAGAACAATGGAACTTTTGCTCATTCTACGTTTCAGAGAGAAGAAATCGAAAGTATTTTAGAAACTGGAAGAGTAAATGTCTCGTTTAAAGAGGGATTTTTATGTTCACATCTTTAAAAATGAACTTTTTATATGATTCATATACTTTTTTATTTTCTAAAACACTTTTCAAGATTTTCCTTAAAACTTTTCCCTTCTTGCAAATAAATGTATCAAGAATATTAACTACGAAACGTTTAGGTTCCAGGATACACAAAGAAGAATGACAACGACTGGTTGTATTCACCAAAAGCGATCGAAATCATCGGCTCTTACATCTCTAAGTATTTCTGCAATTTTACACTTTACATTAAAATAGTACGTCCTTTTTTTTTGTAGATTTCCAGATCTGTTTGATTTTCTTTCTGCAAACTTTCGAAAGGAATACATCTATCAAGAAGAACTAAATGAAGTTTATCAAGAGTAAGTTTTTATTTACAGGTTTTTTTTCCCTCTTTACGACAATGTGTATCTTTTTATCAGGGAAAAAATACTGAATGTGATTCAGGAGTTTTTGAAATCACTTCCGTCTTATCAGTGTAAACAGCAACTGTGTGGTGGAGATCAGGTTACGGAAGAACTCATAAAAGCCATCGAAGAAACGTGTGAAAAAGTTTCATCGAAGGTGATTGCTTTTAGATAATCGCGCGAAAGAAATCTGCAAATGATTTTGTGTTAATTAAAATTCACAGCCGAAGTTCGTTCAAATGGAAATGAGTGCGAACGTGTTGTACAAACCGAACAACTTTCGAGGTAGCGCAACACCTGATAGATCTGTTACGTTCCGGTTGCTTGATCGTGTGGTAAATGTCAGAGACGGTTTCACTGTTCCGCTCGGTTTTCGTGGCACCGTCATTGGAATCCACATAGGTATGTGATTGCCGTAGTCACATGTATTGGAACCGGTTTCTTAAAAACGTAACGATTGGCGTTCTCTCTCTTTCTAGATGAAAACGGTTCAGATGTTGTTTACGATATTCTTTTCGACAAAGAATTTAACGGCGCACTGAGCATTAGGTTATTTTATTTTGTTTTAGAATTCTGGTTATTCTGTAAAAAAAATCTTTTTATGGACAAAATTTAAAAAAAAAACATCGTTTGCTTAAAGTTAAAACATTTTCAAACTGAGATAAAAAGCTTATTTTAAAACATATTAACCTCTCAAAGTCACTGAGCTACCCGTCTAGTTTCTAAAACGCATTCAAGTTTCCCTTAATTCTGCTCCAAAAAGACAGAATAATCAGAGTTTGATGGGTGTGGACACTTTAAAACAAAATAAAAATAACTAGAACTCTTTCAGGGGTTCGAAGAGTCGTGGATATCAAGTGCCATCGTATGCGCTCATTAACTTGACACACGGAATACGTCTCGAGCAGCAGCAACAGAATCACAAACCGATGGCTGTTGTTTATCCGCAGGCTGCGTTACTTAATGGTATACACCCATGAAACGTTTTTTTTTTTCGGTTTTAACACATCTATTTCATTAAATTAAGCCGGAAGCACCACAGAAACCATCGCTAGTCTATCTGTATCCGTTACGAAAACAGCAAGGAACGGAAGACGAAACGTTTCGGACACCATCAAGGCAAACAACAAACCTCAGGGACGATATCCAAATACGATCAATCACTCGCCAAACTCGCCATTCATCTCCAGACAGGTTCAATTTAAACAATCTTGTGTTTCTATTCGTTTTTTTTTGTCTCGCACTGAAATTGCATTTGAAATTTTAAACTCTCTTGAACGTTGATTATTGTGACGTGGCTGGCCCTTTGGTGCCCCCGTTTCGACGTCTTTGCTGAACCGGGGGTGCCGGTGCCGACTGTTGTCGGCGGGCCAGCCAGGGTTGCCGATTTTACCGCTCGCGACATCTATTGTACGACCGATTCAATCTCAAGTCCACAAAAACGACTTTACACTTTCGGGAATCTTCGGTATGGGGCGTGATGATACCGGTGGTGCTACTATCGTCCTCTTTAGTTCCTTGGACGATCCAAGCAGAGGGACTCAGACTGTGTCCGAGTTCCTCTGTCGGTAGTCCCATGATTTTCAGGGTTTGGAACTCCTTAGCGGACACAACACTTACACAAGTTTACGTAAATAAAATATTTTTTTACTTTGTATGCTTTACATTGTTGTATACACTTTGTTACATCATTATTGAACTCTTGATTTAATCAGGACTGAACACTCTTCTTAAGTCAGAACTCGACTGTTCTCTACATCTCTCCAATCCTAACTGCTCTCTTCAATTCTTTATATCGAACTGCTCTCACGCATAAGTCTCACGGCACACTTGTCCGGTCTCCTGGGAGGGGCAACTGTCACCTCAGGGCTCAATGATTGACCAACTGGGCCAATCATTGCCCTGGGCTGGGGATATTACCTTAAAAGGAAAGGTATTTTTGGGACTCTTTTCCCAATTCTCACGGTTCGACTGGGTTCCACGAATTCACTCAGAATTCGGGCCACCCAAGTCTGAACATCTGTGCACCAAGGGGTGCCGTACTGTCAGAAAGGAATTTTGACAGGGTGTTCCACAACTCTGTGAATACAGGGTGTCACATTATTCTCTTTGTCAGAAATAAAATTACGCGAAACTTCAAAGCGTTTTAGAAACTAAAAGGGTAGTTTAACATGTAGCTTACATGTTTGTAATCTTTTAAAATAAGCTTTGTGACACCCTGTATCTGCATACTTGTGGAACACCCTGTAGAGCGGGTAAAGTGCTTGAACTTTCGGGATGTCGCGCCCCGTTAAATCAGGGGCTGGTTCAAAGCCAGCACCACCACGTCAAAATGGTGGCACCAAAGGGCCAGCCTCGTCACAGCTTTTTATATCAGTTTGAAAATTGACAACTTTAAGAGGGCGATATTTTTTCATTTTTGTTTATAAAAAGTTAATTTTGAATGATATCAACATGAAAATACTATTAAGGGATATTCAGCTACCCTTCTAGTTTCTCTTCATTTTGTACCTGACATTAAGAAAAATCAAGAGTTATACTTTTAAAACCACCTTAAACACACAATAAGCGTTTGAAAATCAGCTGTTCATAAAACATGTTAACGCATTTTTTATTAATATTCTCACACATTAAGACTCCGGCCACAAAACCTCAGTTCGTGACTCCACGTCTTCCAACGACATCGTCTCGTGGAACAACGAGACAGTCATCGTCTTCTGCTCATCAGCAGATTCATGTACTTTTACCAGAAATTGCTTCATTTGTAAAAAGCAAACTTAAAAGTTTTTACTGTTTCAATTGTCTTTATAAAGGGAGGAGGAGGCGGAGGGGGAAACGTACAACAACGAGGTCCAGACAGTGATTTTAAAAACATTTGGGAGCGACTGAAACAGGTCCAGACACTTCAGGCTCAATCGTCTGCCGAGGTGGAACCAAGAACCTCGGATATGTCAAAGGGTTCACTGACTCTGTCTCAAGCGGCAAAGACTTTGCCTAAAGTAAAGAGTCGCAGGGAAACATTTAAAAGTGACAATACAAAATTAACGATATCGTTCTTAGCACAACTCTAAACAAGCCAGACTGAGAGGAGGGTTTAAACAAGCCGATGACAGTGGTTCAACGCAACGTCAAAGGCAACAACCTCCAATGCCGAAGTTTAAGAACACGAGTGGAACGAGAATAGAAGAAGACACAGAGTTTGCAGCTATGCTTCAAGCTCTCGATAAGGCACACAATAAAGAAAGAGCCAATAAGGCGGTAGTTCATTTCGATTTATATGTGAAATGCTTTTTCAATTTTAATGTCTCGTATATTCTTCTCCAGCAACAAATGGAGACTGGAGCAGCTGTAGAACTTGCAAAACTTCTCCAAGACATGAATGTAAATGAAAACGAAAGAAACGATTTCGGATCCAAGTCCAAGGACGTCGGTGGATCGTTATCAAAACCTAATTCGGGAATACGACTAACTGTCGACCAACTGTTCAATGGTTCGATCTGTTTGGTTTCACTCGATTGCATTCTTATTTTTAAGGGGGAATTCATATCTAGCTACTTTAGAGGGTTGACACTAGATGGCGTTGAAACCAGCTCTGAACTAAGCTTGCTGCACCCTCTGATTACTCAAATTACTTTGAGTATCAATGGGTCAACAAAATGTTTATTAAGTTAAAGGAATTTCACATTTTTATCACAGAGACGAGAAAACATGAACAGAAAGTGAGAGAAACATCAAATAAAACCGTACCGTCCAAGACACAATCGGATCAAAACGTATCTCGATCGAAACACAGAGAAACTAAGAAAGATACTTCGGAACAGAGTTCAAACAACGAGATGTAATCGTTACATGCGTTCTTTACTAATCACGTTTTGGAAATGAAACTGATCCTTTTTATTTTTTCTGTGTCTGTTTCAAATTTAGGTACAGGGAGTTATTGGGGAACTTATGTCACCAGCGTTTCGGTTCCATTCCTGTATACGAGTACAAGAGGGATTCTTCAAACGTACGAAACCTTTAGATACAAATGTATAATCTTTAGTTTTGTACGTTTTCTTATTTCTTTTAAAAAAAGATGATGTTGGCAATAGTTCATTTACCGAGAGGTAACGTCTGCGATGGTGGACGAGGAAAAGATCAACAGGAAGCTGCAGAAAACGCGGCCAAAATAGCTTACAACCAAATGGCACGATTTATCTTTCCGATATCTCATTTGATAAAAAAAGCAGTTATTTGCAAAATATTCAAATTGAAAAAAGGAATAGAACTTTGGTTATTTGTGCGTTTCAGAAGCAAAATTAAGAAGAAAATCTCTCAATTATTTAAAAACTACAATAGTAAATGAATCAATAAAAAATAAACTTTTGCGTTTATATTTTTTTAAAATACGCTTTTTATGGCAGTTTGAAAATAACCTTATTTTTATGTTTTTTCAAAGCCCACAGCAAATGATTTTTTAGGAGAAATTTAAAGTGTTTTAGAAACTAGAACGGGTAACTGAAGTACATAATAGTATTTTCATGTTGATATCTTTCAAATATCTTTCATATCTTGTAATAAAAAGCTTATTTTGAAAAATACCAATATGAAAATACCCTTAAAGTGATTAAGTTACCCTTCTAGTTTCTAAAACACCTTCAAGGATCTCTTAATTTTGCACCAGAAAGACAGAATAACCAAGAGTTCAAGTGTCGATTACACTTCAAAACCATTTTAATTTATGTTTCTTTTCTTTTTCTTCGAAAATTCAAAATAAACAGATGAAATCTGTTGATGTTCAAGGACAACCACTAACTTCCGGTGGTTCGTCACTCAATCCTTTGGTTACCGTCCCATTGGCTGTTTCGCAGCACGTTCACGTCAGGTTACCAGCTTACCACGTTTACCAACAACAGCAGCAGCAACAACAAGGTTAATTCCTCTTAAAATCATCAATGTATAACTGGAATTAAAAGACCTAATTCTTAATTCGAATCCACAGCTTTGCTTCAACAGCGAATGGGAAATCCTTATCTTCTTCAGAGTCCTTACGCTAGTCGCCGCTTCCTACAAGGAGGAGCCTTGGGTTACGTTTCCCATCCCATGTTACAGCCTTATCCTCCTCAGCCTCCGGCTCCTCAACCTTCATATTTAACGAATCCATGGATTCAAATGGCCGATCCCTCTAATAGTTCAATAGACGTTCAGTTACATCCTAGGGCAGCTCCACGTTACGCTGGTTTCGGAGTTCCCTTTGTCCCTCTTCAAGTACGGAATTTATAATTGTTTGCGTTTATAACGTAGAAAAAAAAATGGTTGAGAACGCTTAGAATTAAAGCAACTTATGACATTATTTTTAAGATTTACAAGAAACTAGAAAAAACAACTAAGCTGCATTTTATAATTTTAATTGATATTTTAAAAAAAATTAACTTTATTGTAGCAGTTTTATGAGAATTGCCATTTTGAAACTACCATAAGAAGTTGTTTATTTTCAAAGATTTTAAGGCATTTCAGAAGCAACACTAAACAGAAATTGAAAGTCTTTTAGAAACTAGAAGTGTATCTTTCGAAATCAACTTTTTATTAAAAAAAAAGTCATGTATATAAAAAGTTTATTTTAAAAGATCAGATGTTCTAAAATATCAAGAGTTTCTAGGGTGTTTAATGTGTTGGAAACTAGAAGGGTAGCTGAATCACAGCTTATAAGTGAAAATCTAAAATTACCATTTTAAAACTACAATAAAAAAGTTTATTTCGAAAGATATCATAAAAATCATCTATGGAAGCTCTTTTTTTCACTTCTAGTTTTAAAAAAATCTCAAAAGTTCTTTCGTAAGTTAACTTAGAAAAATACTTTCGTGGTATTTTTTTCTACAAAAAAGAAGGTAACAATTTTTTGTCTTAATCTGTTTATTCTTTTTGAAAAGGTAACGAAACAGAACATGCTTCCGAAGAAGCCGAACCTCGATTCCTCTGTGTGCACCGAAAAGCCAACAAGTTTGACCAAGACCCAGACTACTACTAGAGGAGGAGGAGGAGACTACAAAAACACTCGTTCGGCTGCTAATCCAGCCGTAAGAGAAGAGAAAAATAGAGGGAAGATTGTTACTTCCTCTATAGTTCCACTCATCCGTGGTGGTAGCGACCCACCGGGACATAGACGGAACAAGTCTCGCCTAGCTATCAATTTCGGCGCTAATCCACAGTGATTTTCAAAGGAGATATTTTATTTGTTTTTTATTGTTACATTGTTAGACGATAACTTGATGATTCTGTATTAATTAATGGTTTTAATTATTCAGGTTTTTAGTAGACATTAGTTTTTAAGAAAAACAAACGGATTGGAAAATTGGGAATAAATGTCAAATGGCTTCAGGGTTATTTAATTACAAATGTCACTTTTAAACATATTTTTTCCCGAGGGATTTTTTTTTAAACTAATGGTTTGTTTGTTTAGTAGCAAAAAAAAATGAAACGCTGAAATTTAAATTCTCTCTTCTCATTTTGAGGAACAATTTGAAACAATTATAATTTTGAAGCATAATTTTGTGTGTTCGTGTCTTTTTAGGTGCAAAATGAGGAGAAAGTTGAATGTATTTTAGAAACTAGAAGGGTAACTCAATCAGTTAAGGGTATTTTCATATATTGATATCTTTTAAAATAAACTTTTTATGGCATTTTGAAACTGAAATAACTTAAGCAGATCAATTTTTTTAATTTTTGTCTATATAAAAAGTTTATTTTGAAAGATATCAACATGAAAAATACCCTTTTAGTTTTTAAATCCGTTACTTCAATATTTATATTTCGTATTATAATGATTTATTTGCTTTTTGTTTCATGAGAACCAATCTATTTAGGTCATTCTTTCTAGATATATTTTAGGTCAAATTTATTTATTTTGAGCAGACGATCATCAGAATATTTACTTATCAATCAGTGACGTCACGGGTCCTAGATATCTATCGACAGAGATAAACGTGACGTCACTGTTGAGTAACAACGTGATGTTCGTTACACAGGCATTTGTAGATAGCTTAAGAATTTCTTTGGCTCTGCCCTTTTGTGAGCGTCAGACCAAATATCAACCAATTAGAAATAAAAAGGGCGGGGAATGTGACATCAGACCCAGTAATAAACCAATTAGAAATTGAAGACGTTCATAAAAGGGCGGAGCCAATGAAATTCTGAAGCTGTCTACAGATGCCTGTGTTCGTTACTTGGATGTAGTCACGCATTAGACGTATTCATGTAAGGGTCACTGGTGAAAGCAGCCATTTTGGTTTGATTTCCAACCAATCAAATAAACGATAAAAAGACTTAAGATGGCGCTATAATAAAATCTTGATTTTTTGCCATTTAGCATAGTGTATCGATACAAAAATTAAATCGATATTTTTCAGAGCTTCTGTTGCGTACGGAAGCTTGTTTGGGACATTTTTTTCAAAACTTATTGTTAGATACATGTACAATATGAATAGAAAAAGAGCGACGAAATTGTACCAAATAAACTTCCTTATTTAAAAAAAAAAACATTTAATATATATTTGTATCTAATTTGGAAATATCGATGCGTCGAATCGATAGTGTGATCAGCAACGAAACAAACGTATGAATTTTGTCAACAGATTTAATGCAGGTAATTGAAAAATTCGTTAATTTTTTTTATTTCTTTGACGCTAATCTCGCTTAAAAGTGAATGAATAATGTTTTGAGTACTCAAATCTCGTTTAACAAAATGAAATAGAGGGACGTCTTTCGATTAGGAGGCGATTAGCCTCTATGAACGAGCTCTTGCTGCTCTTTCGCCTTATTCTGCGCCTTTTACGCAACCTATATCAACTCCACAGCCTCTGCTTTGAGGCTAGCGTCTCCTAATCAAAAGAATACTCATGAAATAATGTGAAAAGGCTCAATAAACGCTGTGGAGAAATTCCAACATTAGGAAAACCCGCCGCCTAGCCTCTATGTAGATGACACGGCTTTCTCGGCGTTTTGGCGCAACTTATGTAACAACTCCGTTGTCTTAGCATTGAGGCTAGTGGCTCCTAATCGCAAGAATATTTCCAACAGAATTACACGGTGTTTTGTTTTCATTCATTTATTTCATTCTTCGTAATTCTCAAATGTTTACTCGTGATATTCGTTCTAGATGAGAATAGGGGCCACGGGGCCCTTCCTGGCCCTTTGAACGGTTGTTTAGAAATACCCCGCGTGGAGACTTCCTATCTTATTAAGTTATTGTTACTAGTTGTTACCTTAACTAAATGTATTATTATATTGTTGATAACCTAACACACCTGTCAGAAATATACAAAAAAAAAAAAAGGAAGAAGCAAACATGAAATGGCGGAAACAATAGACAGAAAGACAATTGGAACAGGTGGCTCACGAAAAATGTAGGATGTTCGTTGCGAATTCACAATGAACTTGGTTCATACACTTTGAAGGCTAAAAAAGGCCAAAAAAAGGCAAACAGAAAAATCTAATGTCACTTTTTCTGAACATAACGTAAGGATACTTGAACTCTGCAAGAAAAACCAGTTGAAAATACTAGAAAAGCTAAAAAAGCTTTGTAGGAAATTAGTTGTCAGAATTCTGCTATAGAAAACTAGTAGAAATCTAAAGGAACCAAAAGTGGGAAAACTGGACAACTTGCAGAATTCTATTGGAAACTTGCAGAAACTTGTGACAGACAATCTTGTAGAAAAAGAGGAAATCGCTGCAGAAATTTACTGAAATTGTACAGAACTCTACAAAAAATTGCACAGAAATCTAAAAATCTGAAACAAAAGAATGTGTAGACACAGATATCTGGAAAACCTGTAGAAATCTATCAAAATCGTACAGAAAACTTGTAAAAGTTCTACAGGAAAAGTAGAAAAAACATACAGAAAACGTAAAAAAAAACCCCTACAGAAAACGTAAAAAAAAAACCCTACAGAAAACGTAAAAAAAACCCCCTACAGAAAACGTAAAAAAAAACCTACAGAAAACGTAAAAAAAAAACTACAGAAAACGTAAAAAAAAAACTACAGAAAACGTAAAAAAAAAAATTACAGAAAACGTAAAAAAAAACTACAGAAAACGTAAAAAAAAACTACAGAAAACGTAAAAAAAACCCTACAGAAAACGTAAAAAAAAAACCCTACAGAAAACGTAAAAAAAACCCTACAGAAAACGTAAAAAAAAAACCCTACAGAAAACGTAAAAAAAAACCTACAGAAAACGTAAAAAAAAACCTACAGAAAACGTAAAAAAAAAACCTACAGAAAACGTAAAAAAAAACCTACAGAAAACGTAAAAAAAAAAACTACAGAAAACGTAAAAAAAAACTACAGAAAACGTAAAAAAAACCCTACAGAAAACGTAAAAAAAAACCCCCTACAGAAAACGTAAAAAAAACCCCTACAGAAAACGTAAAAAAAACCTACAGAAAACGTAAAAAAAAACCTACAGAAAACGTAAAAAAAACCTACAGAAAACGTAAGAAAAAAACTACAGAAAAAGTAAAAACATTACTGAAAACTTTCTGAAAATGTAGATTTTTTTACATTTCCTGTAGGTTTTTTTTACGTTTTCTGTAGGTCCTTTTTACGTTTTCTGTAGGTCTTTTTTACGTTTCTTGTACAGAGTTTACATTTCCTGTCAAATTTTGCAAGATTTTTTCGTTTACGAATATTTTTAAATTACTTATGGAGTATATCGTTTGATTACTTGAAAGTTGAAATAGTCACAACAACAACAAAAAAAAGTCATAATTAGTTGATGGGGGGGGGGAGGTGGGCCTACTTGAAATTGAGATCATTTCTTTGTGTCTGTGTTTGATTATTATTAGTAGTAGGAGGCCCCTAGTTACATTTAATAAGAGAAAAACAACAAAAAGGGGAAGCAATTTGTTCATAATTGGATGAGCACCAGTGAATTTTGGGGTTTGGTGGGGGTTTTTTTTTTTTCATTGTTTTGTTATTTTTTGGAGGGAAAAATTAGGATCCTCCTCCTTTTAAAAAAAAATGGGGCGTGTTTGCAATTTTTCAAAAATAGGTTGTTAGCCTTTTTTCTGAATACTGTGTGAACCCTCCCCCCCCCCCCCCTCCCTGTCTCTCCTTATTGGATCGTCTTCTAAATTCTAATCACAGTTTAGACTAGCATTAGCCCATTAGTATTAGCAGATCGCATGCGTATTGCCATCTTATCGTTTTATATAGGAAAGTGATTGCAGATTTGCGTTAGCAGCGCCGTCTATTGATCACCAATGGAAACAAAAGATGGTACTGCTAGCGTGCATCTACGATCGTTTTCCTATATAAAACGATAAGATGGTAATGCGCATGCGCTCTGTAAATTCTAATGGGGTAACGCGAGTCAAAAAAATAACTTCATTTTAAAATTTATCATCAATCAGTTAAGTCAAAGAAGAGAGAAAAACGTTTTTAGTTTTCTTCTTCTTCTTCTTCGTTAAATAATTGGGACTTTTTACGGGTCGTTTTTTTTTTTAAGTTCATCAAGTGACCGCCGACATAACTTAAAATCATCTTATTCTAAAGGAAATCGTTCAAATTCAGTTTTTTCTGTGTGTTTTGTTTTAACGGAACTTTCTAGTCTAGTGATTATTTGCATGAGTTTTACATTTGAAGGTAGTTTTTAAAGTGTGAACACGCCTCTTTCAAAAAAAAAAAAAACTTTTGATTATTTTCTGTATTTTCAATTTTTTTTAAAAAAAGAGAGAAACTGTAAAGTGTTTTAGAAACTAGAAAGGTAACTCAATCAGAAAAAAAAAATATCAACACTGAAAAGTGATTGAGCTTTTGACCATTCTAGTTTCTAAAATACTCAACTCTTTTTATTGTCTTTCAGGTGCACAAAATGAAGAGAAACTTAAATGTGTCTTAGAAACTAGAAGGGTAGCTCAATCACTTTTAAAAGGATATTTTCAAGTAGATATATTTCAAAATAAACGTTTTTTTATGTGATTTTGGGAAGACGATATTTTTAAATTTACGTGTCGATTAATAGTTTATTTTAAAAGATATATCAAACATGACAATAGCCTTATTTTTTTTAAATGAACTATTTATCGACACGTAAATTTAAAAATATCGTCTTCCCAAAATCAAATAAAAAAACGTTTATTTTGAAATATATCTACTTGAAAATATCCTTTTAAAAGTGATTGAGTTACCCTTCTAGTTTCTAAGAAACATTCTAGTTTCTTTTCATTTTGCTCTTCTGAAAAGAAAAAGAATCAATCAAGAGTTTGGAAATCAGCTGTTTTAATTAAGTTTAACCTTCGAACTTCTTCCCGATTTGTATAATTCTGTCTTTCAAGTGCAAAATTAAGAGAAATTTGAAACTGTTTTTAAGATACTAGAAAAAAAGGGGTGGAGGGAGGAGGAGGAGGAGGCAACTCAATTGCTTAATTGCACATTTTAATTTTGTTAATTGCTTTTAAATTTTTAAACATTTTTTTAAGTCAGATTGAAAATGATTCAATTTAAAAGCCAACGATATTTTATAATTTTTGTTCTATAAATAGTTTATTTTGAAAGATAATAAAAATATAAAAATGAAGTGATTGAGTTGTTACCCTTCTAGTTTTCTAAAACACATTCTAGTTTCTTTTAATTTTGCTCTCCTGAAATAAAAAATACAGAAATAATCACAGGCGATTAGAAATCGGGATAAACAGACGTTTGCTCCGCCTCTTTTTATGACGAACGGCAACTTCTAATTGGTTGTTTATGTAGTCTGCCGTCACATGTTCCGCCCTTTTCAACGTCGAACCACACAACAAACCAATTAGAAGTTGCCGTTCGTCATAAAAAGAGGCGGAGCCAACTTGTGCCAACTTGTGTTCGTCCCGATTTCTAACTGCCTGTGAAATAATCAAGACGAGTTCGTGAACCGATGATCTGAAGTACATTATGTTCTCATTGTGTCGATCCGAACCCTTGTTTTAGGTGTACTGGTTCGTCATCAGCACACTTGAAAACGGGAAGGTAAATCCAGTCAAATGACAACGTTGTGACCATTCTAGTCTATAAGATTAAACATATTTACATCTAAGAGAATCATGTGGAACCATTCGGAACCGAAACAAGAAGACGAAATGGATTTAACTCCAACAACGAATACGATCAACTTCGGCGCCGATGAACTCGTATCGGATTCAATTCTGACGACTACTGACGTCAAACTATACGTTAAAGCCGGCGCCGACGGTCAACGTTACGGCGCGTGTCCCTTTTGTCAGCGTATCTTCATGATTCTGATGCTCAAATCTCGTCACGGTCATCTCAGGTTTAAAGTGGCCACCGTAAACCTTACGAAACCTCCGGAAGAGTTTAAACAGATGGGACTGAGGCACGTTCCGGCTTTGGTTCCGTACGATAACGTAGACGACATCGTTCAATACGTCGACGAAGCTTTTCCGTCTGCTAACTTGGGATACGAGGATCCTTTGGCCGATAACGCGTGTAAAAACGTCTTCTCCAAGTTCTGCTTCTTCGTCAAGGAGGTTTCGAAGGATCCTGCGGGCCTCTTAGCGGAACTATCAAAGTTAGATGGATTTCTGGAACGAACCCGTCATACTTTTCTGTGTGGCGACGAATTGACTCATTTGGACTGTGAACTTCTACCTAAATTACAACACCTGAGAGTGGCCGCCTCACACCTGAAAGGATTCGAGATTCCGTCTAAGTTATCCGGTGTTTGGAGGTATTTACATGCCGCCTATTCTCTAGAGGTTTTCGTTAAATCTTGCCCTTCGGATCAGGAGATCGTTCTCCATTGGTCCGATAAACCAGAGACGCCAAATCTCTCTTTTGAGCAACATGCGAACATGGCCAAAGAGACGCCGAAATACTCGTTCGATGTTCCCGCAGTGGCGCAACCCATCACCATCTGTTAAAATCTTAACTTAACCGCAAAGCGAGAGAGAGAGATTACAAACTAGAAGCTGTTATTCTCTCGTTACGTCTCATGCAGCTAATGCATTACTTACGGCTTTACAGAAAAATGACGTCACTGTCAGTGCAATGTGTGGTACGTCATGATGGTGACGTCATTTTTCTGTACGGCCGTAAGGAATGCATTAGCTGCATGAGACGTAACGAGAGCATAGCAGCTTATTTTACGTAAATGCAGAATATTCTGCTTCTGCCAGCAGAACTTGTCAATGAATGTTAGTAACCGGTTAATTATTAACTGGTGACTAATGCACTCGTCTAGGTTTTTAAAGTAAATTTTGAATTTTTTCTTAAGCAACTTAAGAAAATTCAGAATTTACTTTAAAAACTAGACGGGTAAAAGTTTAAAAACCGCTAAAAACCTCCATCTTTTTTTTTTTGCGATTAAAATGTGCAAATGCTCCGGTCAACTATACAATGCATACGTTACGAGGGGAGAGTAAAACGAAAATAAGTGAAGTGTTGCGATTGGTGCATTTGGTGGTAGATAATCTCAAGGTCATTATTTTAAATTGATTCATTCAAGGTCATTTGACGTTATTAAATCAATGTAACGTAAATAGTGAGACAGGCATTTAGAAAACGGGATGAACAGAAGTTGGCTCCGCCCTTTTTTATGACGACCGGCAACTTCTAATTGGTTGGTTATGTAGTCTGACGTCACATGCTCCGCCCCTTTTCAACGTCGGAACCACACAACAAACCAATTTAGAAGTTGCCGGTTGTCATAAAAAGGGGCTGAGCCAACTGAAGTTCTTCCCGATTTCTAACTGCCTGTAATAGTGACCCGTATGTCACACGTAGACTTGACCAGAGCATTAAACGATTTTTATGAAGCATTTCTTTGGGTTGGTTTATACTCCCTTGCTAAGCGGCAAAGCAGCCTGCGAAGCTTCAAAAATGACGTCAGAGCTTCAGGTTTTTGCCTTCGCCAGAGCATGAAGCCAGCTTTGAAATTATTCAACTTTTCAAAGCTTAGCAACTCAAAGCACCAATCAGGAAACGGATACACAAAATGGGTGAATAAGTCACACCTTTTTTCTTCCAGAAGGGGAAGGGTTCTATTGTTTTGTGTATCTGTTTTATAGGATATAAAGGTCATAAAATAGGGTAAACTTTGCAAGGCCACATGTATGTGTGAACAAGCTAAGCTTTGGGGAGCTAATTTTACAGAACTTCAAAGCTTGCAAAAAGCTTAGCAAAGTTTGGAGTATAAACCTACCCTTTTGTCTTATTAATTAAATATATTAATTAATGCAACGAAATTTCTTCTTCTTCATCTCGTATACAATTCGGCAGCTAAATGAGATTTCCGTAATTTAAATTCCGGATTCTCGGAAAAGAAGAAGAAAACTTTAAAAAAAAATATAATTATATTTCGAATGTCAGTTTTAAAACCTATATTTTAATATTCAAAGTTTCACTGAAGAGAAGAAACACCAGTGAAATCAGGCTTACTACTAGCCTCTCTCTCTCTCTTGTCTCCTGGTTCGGTTCAGAAATGGCCATTAAGACAAATGGGGGGGCTGTACAGAGAGGCTAACAGTAGCCCAAATTACGGAGCCCTGTTGAGGACATTGAAATAAATAAATTTGACTCGGACTCTTTCAAAATCTCGACTTGACAGTAAGTCGAGATCTCGAGATAGTAAGTCGAGATTTTGAAAAAGTCCGAGTCAAATTTATTTATTTCAATGTCCTCAACAGGGCTCCGTACCAAATAGCTCATTTCTCTCTTTTCAAATAAATATATAGCTTTATCATTAATATATTGTTATTTTTACTAGTCTTTGTGTTCAGAGTTATATTTGATTGTTAATTAAGTTAATTAACTGAGTTTTAAATAATTATCTCTAAGTCACATATTTAATTGTAAAAAAAAAATTGCCAAAGAAATTTGTTAAATTTTAAGGAAATTCTTGTGAAATGTTTTTTAAAAACAGGGTTTTTATTCGTTTTTCAGTCAATTTTAAAAGTCGTCTTGTCTCAACTGTGTTTTATTTTTTAAAACGCTCATTTTACAAAATATATTTGTGTATTTTGAAATATATACAGGGTGTTTGTTTGTTTATTGTATATTTTTGTGACTGTAGATTAAAATCAGTTAAAGAGGCCGGCTCTAGACGTAACGTTTAACTGCGCTTGTCTAACCACTCTTATGTCGCGCAGTGGCATAGCTATGACTTGTTTGCGGTCGAAAAAGTGTCGACCGATCTCGGTCGGTTAGGACCCGGCAGGGTGGTGGCCAACCGTAGCCAAAAGTGGTCACGGTAGCCATATGTTGAGAACGGTAAAAAAGTTACGTTCCTGGGGAAAACATTGCCGCGTAAAACTTTGCGCTCCCTCTCCACTTAGCCCTCATACTGGGGGGGGGGGAGGAGGTGCTATTTTGATGAACGGCGGAACAGTAGAAACAGTCAGAAGGTTAGGTTTAGTAAAATGAAGCTTGTTGCAGGGGGTCTTATTAAATCAAATTTGTCCATTTTTTTTACAACCGTTCCTTCCATTAAACAAGTTAGGGAACAGTCGGAATAATGGACTAATTTGATTTAATAATTCTTTTTAAAAAAATATTCGGTGTCTGCGCCCCCAGACCCCACTACAACAATTTAATTTCACTAAATCAAACCTTCGGACTGTTCCTACTATTTTTCCGACTGTTCGTACCGGACCGTTCGGAAATGAAAGTTGATTTATTTTCGAAAATAACTGAATAAATTAAGCGAGTGATTTCGGTTAATTTATTCAATTATTTTTGAAAATACATCGACTTTCATTTCAATTTTTGCGCCCCCAAACCTCCTGCGGCCCCCCCCCCCGCCCCGCATTTGCGGGTCTGGCGTTTCCCTAGCTACGCCCGTGATGTCGCGCTGTTTTTGTCAAAAAAAATACTCTTGAGGTAGTGATATCATAAATTTAACTAAGTGGTATGACTTTTTTTGAAGTATTTTATGACATGATTGGCGCGGCATAAGGTGGTAGATATGCGCAGTTAAACGTTACGTCTAGAGGGCCGCGGTCTTATAGAATTCGCTCAGAAAAACTGGAACTCTTTAGGATTTGTGACGTCGAAAGGGTTGACCAAAAAGTTTGTGTTTCCGACATTATATCTAATTAAAAAGAAGAGAGGAGGGGAAATGCAACAGCTGATTTTTTGTTTTAATTGTGAATAATTTCAGGAACAAAATTAAGAGAAACTGGTATTTTCATGTTAATGATACATTTCAAAATAAACTTATTGTAGAAAAAAAATATTAACAATTTAAGGCCTTGTTTCCACTGAGGTGAAAATTTGAACTTTTTTTTTTTAAATTTCAACTGGTGAATAAAATTGAACAAACGTGGTGAAAAATAGAAGAAACGTGACCTCCGCCTATTCACTATAATAGGTGGAGGTCACGTTTCTTCTATTTTTCACCACGTTAAAATTTCCAAAAAAAAAAAAAGTTCAAATTTCCACCTCAATGGAAACAAGGCCTAAGAGTTGATTTTTTTTTTTTTCACACTTAACCTAAAAGTTTATTTTGAAAGATATCAACATGAAGAAAATGTGCTCTTAACTGATTGAAATACCCTTCTAGTCTGTAAAACACATTCAAGTTTCTCCTTAATTTTGCACGTTGAAAGTTAGAAATAATCAAGCGTTCTTCTAAAACCACTTTAAGAAACCCTTTGTTTTAAAATGTTTATAATTTATGCTGTCATCCATCCATCCATCCTTTTTCTATCAAGACAAAATGAAGCAAGGGTAACATTTTGGTCAACCCCCTTCCCCTCTGACGTCACGAGGCTTCCGACTTTCAACGTGCGGCGATTATAAAAATAGCTCAAATAAACGTAAATTCTTCTTAAAAAAAATAAGTCAACAAACATTTAATTGCATGAAAATATGTAGTCAAGTTTCAAAATTTTAACTATTTCTCATCAATGGCTTTCTTTTTTCTACTTTTATTTTATCTCAAAGTCGACTTAATTTTAAGCAATTAACGTAAAGCATTAACGTAATTGTTATTTTATTTAAAATTTTAGAAGTTTCTTTTGAGTCATTATTCACAATTATTTAAATTTATTTTAAAAAAAAAACATTGTTTAAAATAACAAAAAAAATGTCTTCGAAATAAAAAAAAGTGTTTTAGAGACTAGAATAGTGAGTATTTCAAAATAAGCTTTCTCTAATAGTAGGTTGAAAAATGCCTACATTTTTAATTTATTGGAAGTTTATGAACCATTTTTTTCTTTTTTAAATTTTTGGTTCAATTTGATTGAAGTGATTCACATTACTCTTCTAGTTTCTTAAAACATAAGAATAGGCCTACAATTGAATGAAATTTTAAATTTTTCTGAGAAATTCTGTTTAAAATGACATTTTTTTTTTTTTAGAATTAAATGAAAATATTCGACATTTTGGTTCAAATTTGTAACGCGGAAACAGAAATATTTTGTTTCCGCAATTGTTGGTTACTTTCACCCTGTAATTATTAAATTTTGACGATTCTTTATTAATTTATTTATATAAAAGAAATTATTAATAATAAGATTGAAATCGTTTATCTTTTTTGTTGTATTTTTTGAATTGTTAAAAATATAATTATTTTCACTTAAAAACGACCTTCAAAATATGAACTATTGTTTTATTTTAATTATTTCTAAAGTGTCTGTTGTTATTGTGGCTGCGCGTCACAATATACGAGTAAGGCCTCGTTCACACCATAAACTAATAATCTTAATAATGCAAGGTCACACTCTACTGCACATGTGCAAAAGAATGCAGTTGCAGAAATCTACTTAAGGTCAATATATAAAACGTCGTCGCGTCTGAGCGAGTTTCAATTGTATATAGCCTCTCTTCAAGGTTCTCTTCTATTCCTATATTATCTGTTTCGATAGATAATAGGAATAAATAGAACCTTGAAGAGAGGCTATATACAATTAAACCTGACACTTAAGTCTGATTCTTTTTATAAAGAGAACGTTCAAATCAGGTGTTTTAATCACCATTGAATCGTGTGGAAGAGAGAAATTAGCTCTTAAGTAGAGGTGGCGCCATCTATTATCTACATTCAGCTATATAGCACACTGAATGCGCCATTGTTAATGGTCTTAGTTGAGCTACCTTTATGTATGGATATCTTGCTTCAATTGTGAATAGTGCAGCACATGCGCAGTAGAGAATGAACTTGCATTACATTATATTTAATAGTGTGAACTAGGTTTTTAGGCAAAAGCACAATTTTAAGAATTAGAATAAATAGCTAAAAATTAACTACATGGTTGTTATTCATTTGTCGCTTAATCAGCTTAAAAATCAGCTACGCTTAAAGCGTCACAATGGAGAGAGACTTTTTTTTAAAGCATTTATAGCTTTGTTTTTTTTTGTTTGTTTTTTAAGCTGAGCTTTATTTTAGGCAAACGTTTTAAGAATGAGTTGTTGAAAAATTGTGTTGTTATTAATTTTGCATTTTGAAACATTTCTTCTTTGTAAAAGTGTGAAAAATAAATTTACATGTGTTTGTGAAATTCACAATTAAAATTATATATTTCTCACAACGGTTTTGTTGACTCCACCCCCTCCCCCCCCCCCCCCCCCCCCCCCCCCTCACTCACTAGACCGGTCCGTATGCCAATCTAAGCTGTTGGGCACAGCCAGAAAAGTTCGTTCTGATTGGTTATTTAGGTTTGTTATTTGTCTGATCCTAATAAAAGGGCGGGGCCAACAGAATTTTTTTTTGCCTGCACCCAACTGCCTGTGTTTATTCCAGGCCTAGAGACAGGCAGTTAGAAATCGGGACGAACTTCAGTTGGCTCCGCCCTTGTTATGACGACTGGCAACTTCTAATTGGTTGGTTATGTAGTCTGAAGTCACATATGCTCCGCCCTTTTCAACGTCGAACCACACAACAAACCAATTAGAAGTTGCCGGTCGTCTTAAGAAGGGCGGAGCCAACTGAAGTTCTCCCCGATATCTAACTGCCTGTGGCCTAGTGTGGGGTTTACTTATTCGATTCTGTGTGGTTCCGAAGTTTTCCTTTCCGATTCGAGCCGAATTTTCTAGTTTGAGCTAAAACCTTTTAAGTTTTTACTTTAATGGAGTTTTAGTAATTTAAATTTTGGGAGGTTGAATTTAGGGCTTCAAAGAGTATGAAATTAAGGAATGTGCAAAATAGACGAATAATAATAATCGTGTTTTGTGGGCTTTTTGCCAGGCAGGATGTTTAGAAAGGATTTTATTTTTAAACATCTTTAGAAAATAGATTCATCGTCACAACAACAACAACAAATCATTTTTAAACCACAATTAGGGTTGGGATCGCACGTGCAGAAAATAGAAAACTCAATAAAAATTATACGTTCTTTTCGCATTCCAAGGGTTCTTACACATTACAACAAAATGGTGAGGGTAGAAAGAACAGGAAGGAGCAATAAGGAATGACGTTCCTGAAAGACAAGACCTTCTTCCTATTGGCTGATAAAACGTGACAGAAAGAGAAACCATTTTTTCTGCCTACTTTTCAGCAAGATAAATAGAATTAAGAATTATTTAAATTCCTTTTTTTTTTTTTTTTTTTTCTAACTGCGGTTTAAAAGTTGGAGTTCTAGTTTGAGCAAAGTATGCTTTTTCAATACTAGTTTCACCTCTGAATTCTAGCCTCTGACCAGGTTCTTTGAATTAAAAAAAACCGTTTTGCAGACTGTCTTCGTTATTAATTTATGTGTTTACAACAAGAATCGTATATTTTGAACAATAAACTTGGTTTTTTAAACACTTTTTTTTTTTGAAAAAATCGAATCATTTCATGGTTTTTATCGTTCAATTTTTAAAATAATCAGAAACTTTTTTAAAAAAATTGTTTCCTTTTAAATTTGAAACCTAATTTTCATTTGACCACCGGATTCATGGAATTATTTTTAATAAAAATTGGGTTTTTTTCTCAACAAATGGAGAGAGAGAGAGATAGTGAGAAAGAGTGAGAGAGAAACGCTACATTACACTTTACAACACACACAGGAAATACAAATTGCAAATTAGACAAACCCTGAAAAAACGTGCAAAATAAAAAATTTCTCTCTCCCCTTGTTGTTGTTTTTCACACGAAATTCAGGTATTTAAATTTACGAAAAAAGACCAAAAACCGCGAACGCATTTTATATTATTATTTCACCTTTAGACAGATTTAACTACTTATTAAATGATTCATTATTTGAAAGTGTTTTAGAAACTAGAAGTGCAATCTGAATATCTTATTCCACACACATTATTTTAATGTATTTTTTAGTTTTGACAAAATGGCATCATTTTCACACGCTGCATTTGGATTTTTGTCCCTCTGTCACAGGCTTTTTTGGCTGCTTTTTGCACAATAATTGTTGAAATTCAAATATTTTTTTAAATAAACTTTTTATGAAATTTTTATTAAAATTACCAAATTATAATTAGAAGATTGTTTTTGGTTTCACTCACTCAAGGACCTTCTTCCTTAACATGAAGTTGAGCTACCTCTCTCTATATATATCTTGCTTTCTATACTCGAAAGGCTAGACACACACGATCAATTTTGGCTTGTCAATCCTGGCTGTGAGAAGAATATAGATTTGTTCAAATCGTAATTGCTTTTACAATTGATAGGGAAAGTGAGTTTGTAAAAAAACGAAATAAGCGCTGCCCACATAAAGATTCAAGAGGAGATTAATGACAAGCGGAGAATTGATCGTCTGTTTCCAGCCTAAAAAGTCGTTTCATTTTCATTCAAAGTTGTCTTTTGTGTTTTGTTTTTCTGAATCTGTTTTTTTGTTTTGTTTTAAAAAAAAAATAGGTGAAGTGATCTCTTTTTAAAACGGTTTTAACGAAAATAAACGAAATATGGCGGCCTCAAATAAAGGAGGATCAGGAATCAAGCAGGAAGAAGCCGAAGTGAAAACTGCAGGAATGCCAATTACGGACTTTCTCCTTCAACTCGAAGACTACACTCCAACCGTAAATCCTACAAGGAAACTCTTTTTTTTACACTTGAACTCTCTCTGTTCGAACAGAGGGTGTTTTATAGCGGAACCCTGCTCAGAGAGAGTTCAAGTTCAAGTGTTCAAGTTTGTAACTTAAGTTACAGTTACACTTTTAAAAGTAACTCATTTAAAGCATATTATTTGGTACAATTTGTACTTTTGAAGAAAACAACGGAAGTTACAATTAATACTTGACTTTCGACTTGAACCCTCTGAGCAGGGTTCCAGTAGGCTACAGGAAAACCTCCTGTTCAAGGCCCACTTGCAGTTTTTTTCTGTTTTGGAACCCTTAATGGGAGGCTTCAAGTTGAAGGTCAAGTGCCAAATTATCTAAGTTACAGTTACTTTTAAATCTAACTTGTAATAAGTACGGATTGGACAAAGTAACTGAAAGTTACAGTTACTTCACACTTTGAATCTCCTTATTATTAAGTGGGCCTTGAACAGAATTTTGTCTATATTGGAACCCCTGCTCTGAGGGTTCAAGTTGAAGTTGAAGAGTATTTCTACCTAAGAAAGTTACTTTTAAAAGTAACTCCTTGACTTTTGAGAATTCAACTGAAGTTACAGTTACTTAATATTTCGAAGAGAAAAGGGACCTTCTTCGAGAATATTCAATGAAACAAAAGTTTTTCTATATTGGGAACCCCTGCTCTGAGGGTTCAAGTTGAAGTTCGCGAGTGCGGAGGGTTTCTTCTTGAATTTGTTTCTAAAAAAAAAATGTCTAATCTTAAATTCACTTATTTTGTTGGTGAGATTCCGGATGCAGTTACAGCCTACTATTTGAATGCTTCCGGTTTCGAGTCGTCGGATCCCAGAATGTAAATAATAAACCACATTCGTAAATAGAAAATAAATTTTACGTCACAAATTTCATTTTGTGTCCGCGGTTTCGATTTTTTTTTTTTTTCAGAGTTCGGCTGATTTCTTTGGCCGCTCAGAAGTTCATTTCGGACATTGCGAACGACGCCTTACAACATTGCAAAATGAGGGGAACGGCACAGACCTCAAAGAAAACCGGAAAGGTGCTTTCTCGTATTGCAATGAACAATTTATTATGAACTTACGAGAAACTCTCCGATTCATTATTCTGTCACTCCTCGGAAGACCAAAATTAAACAGAAATTAGAAAGTGTTTTAGAAACTAGAAGGGTAGCTCAATCACTTAATAATATTTATGATATCTTTCAAAATAAACTTTTAAATAAGATGAAAATTTAAAAAAAAAATATTGTCAGTTTTAAAGTTGTGTCATTTTGAAACTTAACATAAAAAAAAGCTTATTTTGAAAGATATCAACATGAAACTATCCTTAAGTAATTGATAGCTGCTACTCTTCTAGTTTCTAAAACGCGTTAAAGTTTTTTTATTGGACAGCAATACTAAGGAAAATAAAAATTAACGGTATTTTAGAAACTAGAAAGGGTAATTTCAATCACTCTTAATAATATTTTTAATATTTATGACATCTTTCAAAATAAACTTTTTAAATGAGACAAAAAATTTAAAAAATTATAGTCTGCTTAAAGTAGAAGTCATTTTCAAATTGACATAAAAAGTTTATTTTGAAAGATATCAAAACATGGAAATACTCTTTTTGAGTGATTGAGCTAGCTTTTTCTAGTCTTCTGAAAGAATATAATCAGAGAGTTTGAAGTTTCGAAGCGTTTTCAGCTCGAGGAACTGAAATTAATTTGTTTTTCTCGTTTCTTGTTTTTTTTTCTGGGATAAAAGGATAAACGTTACACGTTAACTTTGGACGACCTTACGCCAGCTCTGTCTGAATATGGAATCAATGTCAAGAAACCTCAATACTTTGTTTAAAAATAATTAACAATTTTCATTCATTCGTTCGTTCATTCAAATCAAGACATTTAAAGAGAGAGAAAAACAAATACCCTTTTGACAAAAACACTTACTTTCTGAGGATTTTAAAATGTAAATTTATGTTTTTGTTTCTTCAAAAATTGTGATATCATTAAAACGGCATTTCGAAAATATCTTCTTCGTCGTCGTCTTTTTTTTTTTATTAAAATTCAATCCGTAGAATTAACTAAGTGTCTTTTTCAAGGAGTCAACGCCTTTTTTTTACTATTTATGTCTATTGTTTTAAAATGTTAGAAATGCAAACGAATAACTTTGTAATTTATGTCTTTGTTTGAAGTTCGTTTTTCGTAAATCCGAGAGAATGTTTGCATTGGATTTAGGTAGAATTCTATCCGTTTCCCTTTATTGCTACCGAAACCAATGAGAGCATTAGGAAACTAAGGTCCTTGACGGATACACGACGTTTGGATGACTTTGTGACAACAAAAAGAAGTTGTATCTCGCGGGGTTGTCGTCGTAATGTATTTTCTAGAAAACGACGCGAACTTTGGCGACACAGGCGAAGTTTAAAACACATTTCAACTTCTGTCTCCGGAAAATGTATGAACGTTTCCAGCGGGCAGCAACATCGTCCTTTCTTTGAACACAAAAGACATTGGATACAACTCAAATGATTGTGACTTTCAGTTGGAAGATGCATCTATTGGATCCATTGGAAGATGCACAAGATTTCATTTCATAACATGGAAAAGCGACACATTTATATTTCAAATAGTTAACCCTCCACGACTTTCTCAAACTACAATTAAAACACATCTTTTTGTTCTGAAAAATTGTAATTTTTGAATTGTAACACTTTTTTTTTTGATTCCTTCTTATTATTTTCCTGGACCACGTCCACACCTAGCGGGGTCGGTGAATCGGTAATGAAAGATGCAACATTCGAGTCAGATTTTGCGAAATGTGTTTTTACGACCTGCTGGCCTGCCTAACATCAACTCCGAAAGACAAAAACACAACGACCGGAATTCAAACCCGGAATCCCAAACACCACAAGTGGAGGCTATCTCCACTTGGCCACTTGGGGCGTCGGCAGTCTGATGCCTTAGTATAGAATAAAAATTCTTTTAACACAAAATTCGCTTAAGATAAAAATTATTATGGTCCATTCTATTTTATGTTAAATTATTTTCACTCAAAAATAGCAATTTTTTTTAGAAGAAAAAACATTAATTTTATTGAAAATTTAGAGAGAAAAAAAACCTTTTTTTATACATTTTTGAATTTCCAAAAATGATTTCAATGTCGACATTCTATGAAGTTGGTCAGTTTTGAAAGACAAAAATATTTCTTTGTGACAGGATTAACTTGCTATTAGTTAAGTTGAATATCAGTTAAGTTGACTAGGGTTGGTGAAGAGGCCCAAATGGGGTCACATAGTGATGTGGATATACATGTATATATATATATATATATATATTTCTACTCCGCGCCTAGATGTCGATTATTATAAGAATATATATTGAGTCCTCTTTTTTTTTTTTTGGATTCTCATGTGGGTCACACTCCTCCTCCTTCATTTTCGAAACTAAAATTGGGTGGGAACAAAAAATTTTTTTTAAAAGTTGTCATTTCAAAATGAAAGCTCCACCTTGCACTTTCACTCTTTATAATTTTTATTAATCAATTGGACAGTTTTTTTTTGTATAAATATTTTTCAACCCAGGAAACTCAAGTATCAATAACGATTTAGTACTATTATTTGGTAAGTAATCAATTTTTTAAAAAAAAAAAAAATCTCTTCATTACAATGTGTCACTTCAATACTTATAATAGAATTTAAAAATTTTCTCTCTTTAAAAATTGCGTGTTTTCTAAAAAAAAAAAAAGGGTTGTTTATTGTATTTTACTAGTTTACTGTGTCCAACACACAGAATGCAACAAGTGGAAAATATATTTCTGAGAATTTATATGGCATGTGTTAATAAGATTATTTTGACAATGCAGTTTCTCAACTAAATTGTTCCTCTGTCATATGCCCTTTGGGTTGCTTGCAGAGTAATTATTAAAATTCAAAGAAAAAAATTATCTCCAGCTGTTTCAATGTACGTGAAACATGTAGCAACCATAAGAAAACGTTGTGTCCACGCAATAGAAGTACGTTGCTTTCAGAAAGTCTCCAGCAACTAGTTGCAACACACATTTGTCCATCTGTTCAAAGGCAAAGACACAAATGAAATGGTCAACAAGCGAATACTAGTAGAAACTGTCCACCACACTAAACAAATACCTGGAGAAAGTTCCCACCAGTAGCCACTTATTGCATATTTTCCTTTTGAAGTTTGCTGCTCAAAATGAAAACATGCAACAAAAAAATGGGCCATTTGTTGCAGAAACCTGTTGAAAGTCGAAATGTTTCCACTTGATGCATCTGTGTGGACGGTTTTAGACTGGCTTCACACGGACCACTTTTGATTTGATTTGAAAAATTACTCTGCAAACAGCCATAAAGGCCTATGGCAGAGGGACAAGAGTCCAAGAGCAGCATAGAAAATGCATTGTCAAAACCAGAAAATATAAAACCCCATTGATATAAACCCAACAACAATTTCAATATTTTTTTTAATGCTGCAAAAATATAAACAAAACTTTGTTGCGCTACACAAAGTGGTCGTTTTTAGCAGACCATTGATTACACAGGGGGTGTTCACACGAGCCACCGCCACCATTTTTTTTACACCACAAGTGTTGATAAGTGGTTGAATTCTGTCACAAGTGGCGACCACCGATTGTCTGTCAGTGATGATCAAGGTCATGCATACCAGTGGTCCACAACAAGAACGCAATTGTTTTCAATGGTGGTCCGTGTAAAGCCGGCCTTAATGTGGGCACTCAAAAATTGCCCATTTTAAAAGAAACTAGGTCCTTCCACATGTTTTCACTTCACTTTTACCTTCAACTAGGTCAGAAAAAAGGTTTTTTTTTTAAATGTATAATTTTGTTGCCACTTAAATCCAATAAATAATTAAACTGTTGCAACTAACAACAGTCATCAAATCTCATTTTAATACAATAAAAAGGCCAAAAAAATTGTTACAATTAAAAAAAAAACAAGGTTCAAAGAACTGTGCAATAATTATTGGCGCCTTCAACAATTGAGAAAGTTTCATTTTAATAAAAATTAAATTCGACCTTGTATAGTTTTTTGATATTACTTAGAAAAAATGATGTAATAAATTTATAGAAGGGCCATTTGCACCTTTTTTCTTAATACAAGGATGCTGCAAACTAAGGGCAATGACCTCAAGACAGACACCTGTATTAATAGGACACCTGATTATCACAAGGCCGCCCCCCTTATTTTCACCTTAAGGAGAATACCATCACCCAAATAAAGGCCCTCTTTTTTTCTATTATTCCACCCTCCTTTCCCGTTCCACCCTAATTTCTATTTTCAATTTTACCGTTATATTAGGACCCCCAAAACACACTTAACCTAATTTTAAACATGATAAGTTCATTTCTAAAATAAAATACGTTAAAACAGGATTCGAGTCGGTTTTTTTTTCTCAATTAAATTTATAATTAAGAAAGTGATTCTTCTCCTATTTTTAACCTCTTTTCAAGGATTTTTCTTTTTTTTCTATGTTTCAGATTACAATTTATTAATCATTAAAAAATGTTTTTTTTATATAAATAATTTTCGTTTAAAAATCTATTAATTGATTGATTGAAAATGTCATCTTCTTGTCCTTCAGTGACAAAAAAAAAATCAAGTTAAAATTTTTAAAATATATATTTTTATAATTAATATATTTATTTGAAAATTTTGGCAAAATTTCAAGGTGAATTTCATTTCTAAACTAAAATACACAAAGAATAATTAATAACTTAATATTTCTCATTTATATTAATTAATATAAATTATAATATGCTTTTTCATGAATATAAATGGTATCATTTGAAATATGAAAAATTCTTTGATTCATTTTGCACAATTCTTATGACTTTTTTTTAGTTATAATTTATAACTAGGGCTCGGATTTTGATGCAATATCAACCGGAATGTTTCTCAATTTGTGGCCCAAGTGCCAATTGTGAAAGAATCAATCATCATCAATTCATCATTATTAGAGCAAACTGCAATTATGCTTTTTTCTAATCAGAAAAGGCTGGTTAGAGAGGCTAGATGTCTGATTAAATATCAGTTGTCAGCTAGAGTTCTAGTCTCTAACCATTTTTTCTTAATTAGAAAGAACAAGTGTTTTTTTTTATCTAAACGAGGTTGTTACTTCACAATTGGCACTTGGGCCACATATTGAGAAACATTCCAGTTGATATTGCATCAAAATCCGAGCCCTATTTATAACCAGTGCTGGGAAATAAGAAAATTTTCCTTAAAAATAAGTGAATTAAGAATATTTGCCCAGGGCCGGAAGGGGGGGGGCAATCATCAAAAAGCATAGAAGCCCTTCTTGGCTTCTCCCCTTCCCGGCCCCACCTCCTTCATCTAATAATAATTTTAAAAATTGCAAAAGTTTTGCACGAATCCCCCCCCCCTCCCAACCAAATACAAGAGATCCGGGCTCCTAGGCTTTCACCTACTTACATGTAGTCTAATGGATAATCCGGCTGTGTATTTCCATAATGTATAATTTAAGTTAATCACAACCCCCTTCCCCCCTAGGGACCCAACTTTAGAATTTCCAACTCAATAAATTATAAGGAAATGTTTAAAACAATTTATAAAATAAAATGTATTGTATGTGAGGCTACGTCATATACAACTATGGAAAAAAATAAATAGCTACCAAAATGCAATTCTAACCTATTTTGTACTAAATTTTATCAAATTATGTTAATATGTCACGGAAATCTTTTTAATAAAACCAAAAATGTACTACATAAATATTTTAGAACATCTCTTCACGTAATAATCTGTCAATTAATAAGATTTGGCCAAAATATGGATTTAATGAGTTTTGAAAAAAAAAAATAAGTATGCAAATCTCGCTTTTATTTATTTTTGATAAGTTTTTCCCAAAACTTTTTCCCAATTTTTTGGACATTTTTGAATCTCCAAAAAATCCCTTCCTACTTCAGCTATTTCTTTTCTTCCCACATTTTCCCGTCTGTCTTGGCTTTAACACCTTAATTATGGATGCTAATCACATACAAGACTCATTAGAAAACAAAAGAGTAAATCAATTGATTGTAAAATGACACCACATTTCCAGAAAGAAAATTCTAGAAATGTTATTATTATGGTTTTTATTAAAACACTTTTGGCAAGGACAACATTCAAATGAGTCTCTCTCTCTCTCTCTCTCTCTCTCTTTTTGCAAAAACAAACTCACAATCTGATATAAATATTTATTATTTAATTAGAACATTTTCAATGTCATTCCATTATTGGATAAAAGACAATTAGAAATAGTTTTTTTAGAAAGGGCCACCTCCCACTCCCCCCCCCCTATTTCTAATAATTATATCTATACTATATTCGCATTTTGAAACAAATCAACCAGCACTTTATGAATTATTATTAATTAATGAAATGTTCCAGATGTGGTGGGCCTTGGAGTGGTGGACCTCAAAGAAGAACATTTGGTCACTAGAGACCTCCTTGAGTGTGTGTGTGTGTGTGTTTGTGTGTTTTACAAAACAAATAATTCAAAGTCACTTGGCGTCACTTTTGGCCCTTAAAACCACCTATTTAAAAAGAAAAGCCTCAAAGGGCTCAATGACCAGAATCCGGAACTGAAGAGTTGAAAATTAATTGTTCAGGAAACGCAGGCAACATAGGAATATACAAGACTATAAGGACCAAGAGAGAACAAGACAACCAATGGTTTGGAGACTAGAAGTGCCCTTGAACTAAAATACAGTGCAGTGCTCTTTTTTCATTTTCTACCTGTTCATTCTTAATAATTATTATTATCCTTTACTTCCCAAGGACAGTTTATTTACTAAATTGCATTGTGTTCTATGGAGGTATACTGACTGTGCTGCTGCTGCTGCTTCCTATTGTTGTTTTGTCATAATTTTAAAAAAGTATTATTTTATATAAATAGTGAAACCACGATTTTTTAAACATTAGAAGAAGCAACTTTGTCTTCTTACCTTCAGAAACAACTGGTGGCACACATAGAACGCATTCATTTTCAACGGCATCACATTAAAACGACGAAGATATGTCACACGGTCGCCACCGCAACCATATTTGTCTAATATTCGTTCTCGGTTTACTGAAATGTTTCCATCAAGTTCGGACTATGGCCGTAGATGTGGCTGTAGTGTCCATCAATGAGTCGTTGCCACACGAAGTTGGTGAACTGGACACTTCAGTCTTGAAGCAATTTCAATACGACCACATTTCAACGACGGCTTCAACCACTAACGATAATAACACAACCACTGTGGTGGCCAAACAAGTCGATGGAACATCCTTGTTTCATTTACCATCCATGTCTGAATTAGGAACATTTGTGTCTTCGGATGTTTCAGTAGACTGTTTCAATCATACCATTATGTTCCTTCAACAGGTTCAACAATTGGAGTTCTGGGCACTGGAAAGTAAGCAATAGTATATATTATAACATATTATAAAATATATTAAATTATTCAATATAATTTAAAAAAAAAATTCATTGAAAGGTTGTTAGTAACTAGAATAGTAGGTGAGAAGGTGCTTAACATGATTTATGAACCAGCTGATTTTGAAACTCTTTGATTATTCTGACAATTTCAGGAGAACAAAATTAAGAAAAACTAAAAAGTGTTTTAGAAACTAGAAGGGTAGTTCAATCACTTATGGGTATTTTCATGTTCGATATCTTTCAAAATAAACATTTTATAAAGAATAACTTAAAAAACATTAAAAGATATCATCATAAAATTGTGACTAAATTACCCTTTTAGTTTCTAAAAAAAACACTGAAGTTTATCTTAATTTTGCTCCTGAAAGACATAATAATGAAATTTTGAGCGGCCTTTTTAACACTTTTAAAACTCATTTTTGCATATTCAGCATATTTCACCTGCTTTTCCAGTTTCTCAGAGTAGTTTAGAAACTAGAACGGTAAAAAATGAATGCTCTGAAATTATTTCAATTATATTTTAAAATTGTAACATTTTATAACAGTTTCAAAATAGTTTTTACGTTGTTTTTACATCAGCTTTTTTAAGGAAAAATTTTCAAAATAATTCATAAAAAGTTTACTATTGAAATATCCAACATGAAAATATTTTAAAAAGTCTACAAAATTCTAGTTTTTAACAGACTTTAAATTTGTTGAAAGTGTTACTCCTTCTTTTGATAAGAAAGTTTACTTCAATTAGTTATTTTGAAATATTTTGTCAAATATACTAATTAGGTATTTTAGAAAATTTCCAATTTCAATTAAAACGATTTGATATAAACCAAACTTTGAAAATAAAAACTCTTTTAAATGTCATTTATTATTATTTTGTTAATTATTTAATAGTGTAACATTGACGTCTGTTTTGTCCTATTTGGCAAATGTTCATATCTTTTTTAAAATTGACGATAACATTACTAGGCCAAACGAATCTTATAAAATACATAATTATCAAACAACACAAAGTAGAAGTGGTTCAAAAATGAAATAAACAACAAACATCTGATCTGATCTGATATCTGTGTGTGTGTGACACATCCCTCATTTTCAGGCAACCTGACACCACCATCTATACATGTATAGTGTACATTGTAACATCAAAACATCCATTCATTATTTAATATTAATAATAAATTAATAATTAACGGATGTTTTGTGGACTCAGCCCAACCCAGCCCTTGACGATCGAAACCTCAATGAGGCCCATCAGATCAAAGTGGCCCCAGCAAAGCCCACCAAACCCAAGTGGCCATGCAAAGCCCTTCCACTTTTGTCATCAAATTACAAACACAGCTCCAATGGACTGGGCTTTTTTTTAAAAAAAAAAAATCACCAGCCCTTCAGTGACAGAAAAAAACAAATTATTACAATTAAATAACGCACAATTTGTAATAATAATAAAATTTAAAAATTCTTTTTCTAGTGTTGGATGCTTCTTCGAAAATTCCGAGTCGTATTCTAAAGGGTAACCTCAACTTCTGGGGGAGTTACTCGGAATGTGTGAACATCAGAGTAAACTTCAAAGAGAACTCCAATTCGGTCACAGAGTCACGATTTACTGGACAATATTGTACAGTGGCTCTCACTTTGGACCAAAGTGTCGAAAATGCATCCATTTTTACGAGGGTACAAATTAGGAGCAAAATTAAGAGAAACTTGAAAGTGTATTTTTTTTAGAAACTAGAAGGGTAACAACTTAAACAATTTTTAAAACACTTTTTTAATTTTTGTTTATAAAAAAAATTAATTTTGAATGATAGCAACAAGAAAAATACTATGAAGTGGCTACCCTTCTAGTTTCTAACACACTTTCAATTTTTCCTCCGTTTTGTTTTTCTGAAAATGCAGAATAATCATTAAAATGAGTTCAAAAATCACCTCTTCATAAAAACAACTTTAAAGTCATTTTACGCTAATCTGAATTTTCAAAAAACTTCAACGAAAAAAAATAAATTGAAAGTGTTTTATAAACTAGAAGAGTAACCAAAATCACATGCTATCTTCAAAAATAATCTCTTGACAAAACCTTGAATGTCAATTTATTTTTATTTTTGGTTCAACTTAAAAGTGAAAAAAACTAGAATGTCAAATCTTAAATTGCGATGAAAAATTTATTTTGAAAAAATATCAAGATTAAAATGTATTCTTTCATTGATTCTTTCACTCTTCTAGTTTCTAATACGGTTATTCACATTAATTTGATTGTTTTGAAATCTGACTGCTTTTAAAGTAAGCAATTTAAAATTTACAGAAATTAGTGTCATTGGTGACTAGAAACATGCCCCAGATGCCTGGAATACTTCCGAAATTAGGATTCGGACTTTGCGTTCCATCCTCGTGTTCAACTCAAGACGTCCTCACAAATGTCCGATCTGGTGAGTTCCATCTGATAAGACCACTGGTCACTCAATACAAATTCAAAGTTATCATTTGTAAATCGTTAATTGTGTTTCGTTTCGACACATAACTCAAAGTGTTACGACATCTGTCCAATTCGACCACACTGGAACAAGCGGCCACTGTCCAAACGTGTCAAACGAAAAACTCGGTTCAACTGGACACTCCAGCAATTACAGTCAGGTAAGTAGCCATTTTTTTAAAATTTTATTTGTTTTACGAATCGCTAATTTTCGAACTCTGGTTATTCCGCAATTTCAGAAGGAGAAATTGAAAGTGTGTTAGAAACTAGAACAGGTTGCTGGAAAACTTACATTTTGAAATTATCAACAGGAAAATAACCGTATGTAATTGAGGTACCCTTCTAGTTTCGAAAACACTTTCAAGTTTGTCTTAAATTTGGACCTGAAAGATAGAATAAGCAAGAGTTTCAGCAAGGGAGCCCCCGTTTACACTTTAATTACTGGCATAATATTTTTTTTACAGTGCCATTTGGAGTATTTTTGCCGTGGTCATCATCGTGGCCAGTATTTACGAAACCATCGACGATCTCCTCGAAAAACGTGCCAGTGCCAAAAAGGAACTTCACGAGTCCAGAGACGCCCTCGCACCAGACGAATCCGGATCCGACGGCAAAAGTCGCAGTAAAGGAGCCCAATTATTACTGTGTTTTTCCGTTGTGAGCAACGCAAAGAAGTTCATTGCCGTAAAGAAATCCGGACAAAATCTGTTCATGTTGGAAGGAATGCGTTTTCTAAGCATGACATGGATCGTGATGGGACATACTTACTTTTTGGGAATTAGCACTAACGGCCTCTGGGGTGCCAATCGCCATTCATTTATAATTTATATTCCTCCAATGAATCTTGTAATCGCATTTTCATTTCTTCTTCTTCTTCTAGACAATATCGGAGATTTCGTCAACGTCACCAAGGTTTTTCTCTTTCAGACTGTCATCAAAGGAGTTTTCGCAGTGGACACTTTTCTATTTTTGAGGCATATATATTTTAAACTTAGGACTTAAGACTTAAGACTTTTGAAAAAAAAATTGAGGCCTGGCCCACCAAGTACATATAGCCCACAAAACCATTGAGCATAGCTTTTTCAAAAGTACACCCAACCCATGAGGCTCACAAGGCCCACCCGACCCATGCGACTCACAAGGCCCACCCGACCCATGAGACTCACAAAGCGACTAGACACAAGTGTTCCACAAAGCCCACTAGAATATATAAGAGGCCCACAAAGTCCACCAGGATCCAAGAGGTCCGCAAAGCACACCAAACGCATGAAGCCCACATAGCCCACCAGCCTTTTTTTTATAAAATTGTCAGCCCACTAAAAGTGAAATAACAATTTTCTCTTTTTCCCCATCAAGTGGTCTCCTACTCGTGTACGTCGGTCTGAGAAGAGTTCGAGACTTCAAAAACCCTTTCGGTTGCTTTTTCCACATGTTAATTCATCGACTCGTTCGGTTCGAATTCTTAAAAAAAACCTCCTAACTGGATTTTTCGATCTAATTATTACGGCATATTTCTGGTTCGTTTAGAATTGCACCGGTCTACTACATGCTCGTCGCATGGGTGGCCGGCCCCTCCGACTATGTCCTCCAAGGTGGTCCGCAGTGGCCTCAAGTGGTCCAGTATAAAAACGACTGCCTTCTAACGTGGTGGAAAAGCGTTCTCTTCATTAGCAATTTCGGAGACACCACACACATGGTCAGTAATTGACACTTCCACTGAACAGTGGCTACTAGTGGTCAATACACAGTAAACAGTACCAATTTATTTTACAGTGTGCTCCACACACCTGGTACATATCATTGGACACGCAACTGTTCATCGTCGGATGCATTTTGTTAATATTACTTCAAAGGTATTCTTGATTGTTGTTAGTTGGAACAAACACAAACCCCTTTTGGTGGTCGATTTCGACTTCAAAATGAAGTGGGGTTGCCGCCAAAACCGACTACTTCGGTACTTTCTAAAAAAAAAAACATTGTAACCACATTGCAAACACGTTGCAACTTAATTTTTCCGTCGAAATCGACCAACAAAAGTGGTCTGTGTACCAAGAGCCTAAAGGCTGATTCACATGAACCACTTTGTGGTGCTATAAACAGTGGACGCTTTTAGGAGGTCACTGATTACATAATGTTCATATGAGCCACCGCCACCTCTTTTTTTACACCACAGTCGCGATGAGTGGTCGAGTCCTACCACAAGTGGCGACCTAAGCATTTTAATGTCAACTTGAACCCTTTGAACAAGGTTGTAACATAGAAAAACCTTGGTTTATTATAATTAAACCATGATTTTTTCTGTACTGGAACCCTCCTCTGAGGGTTCAAGGTGAAATTCAAGTGCTTTACTCTTTTCAACAACTTTTGTTTGCTTCTGAAGAAATTTAAATACATTACCTCAATCTGTAAAATGGAGTTGCCAAAAAATTAACTCTTGATTACTGAATTTTTGTCTTTGTGACAATTAAAAACTGAAACACAATTAAAAGAAAATTAATTTGACAACTGAGTGACTTTTGAACAAAAAATCAAACCTCATCTATTTATAACTTAATAAAAGAATTTACAGTAATTAGATATGCAAATTTGAGAGGAACTGTGAACCAATCAGATTAGATATAAGACATTTTCTACTCAAGAATTGGTTATCACCAGTTTTTTTTAACAAAAAAAAAAGGAGAAAAATAACCAGGGGCCTCAATACAGAAATAGAATAAGACTATAATATGACAATAAATTCTGATATCTGCCACATAACATTACATCAGTCATAAATACAAGTTATAAAATAGTATGACAAATATTGTCATAGAACTGGTGTACAACACATTATGATAGTCATAAAATAATAGCGCACAAGCAATGACGTCATAAGGTATGAATGTCACAATTTTATAACTTTTTCTGTAAGAATTTTTAAAGAAATGTTTTTTTTTTGTTATCATTTTAGATGGAGAAATTTCGGAATAATTCTGATTGTTTTGTGCATTTTGGCATCTTGTTGTACGGCTTTTGTAATTTCTTACTTAGAACACATTCCATCATCGTCTGTATTTCTATCTGTGTACGGAAATTTACATAATATTATTTATAAAAATAGATATATATTAAAAAACCTTAAAATATGTTAAAAAAATAATAACATTAAAATATCAAATATTAAGAAATATTGAAAATATTTTTTAAAAATAATTAAAATATTAAATATTACTAAAATATAATAAAAATAGTAGAAAAAATATCAGAAATATTAGAAAAATATTTAAAAAAAACATTAAACAATGTTAAAAAAATATTAAAAATATGAAAAATATTTAAAAAAAAAATTAAAGAATATTAAAAAAACATTAAAGTAATTCAAGTAATAAATGTCCCGTTTTTATTGAAATATTTGTTTGTTATTTTAGGCCTGCAGCTCAACTACTTGCATACTCAACCGATTTCTACATAAAACCCTATTGTCGAATGGGTCCTTATGGTATCGGAATGCTTTTGGGATATCTACTTTTACACGGGGACGAATTTAAGACTCGAATAAAACCAGTGAGTAAACTTTTGTAATTAATGCTTTTGGCCACTTTTGAAACACTTTTTGACGACAAAATCAAGTCGAAGGTTGCTGGGCTGTCGTCGCAATGTATTTTCTATGGAAAGACGCCAAACTTGGCAAACGGGCGACAATAAAATTAAAAAAGGCTAAGAGTTCGAAACTCAACTGTTTGTAAAACACCATCAGACACTTGAATTTAATTAAATTTAAAATTTCTTTTAATATAGTTAACTGCAGTCATTTTATGGTTCGTGGCTGCTACGGTCAACTTAAGTATCATTTACGGAACCTATTCACAATTTCTAAGTACAGTGGAACCGACAGTCCTTCAAGGATCCATTTATAATGCTCTTTCTGGAACATCTTGGAGTTTAGGCCTCGGTTGGATGGTCTATGCGTGCTACATTGGATACGGAGGTAAGAATTAGAGATCGTACATCGATCCGTACCGCATAAAAAAGATACCTTTTTTTTGATTAAATCTTTCAGGTTTCGTATCTTCGTTTCTGTCTTGTTCCTTTTGGATTCCACTGAGTAGACTCAGCTATAGTGCCTACTTATTACATTATGTTGTAGAATACACCTTTTTTCAAAGACAGGAGACTCAATTTCACTTCGATCAACTATTTATGGTTATTTTTGTATGGCTCCGACTATTTTTATGCAATAGAAAAACAAAACAAGTATGTTTCTCAAATTGTTGCTCAAGTAGTCATCATCATCAGAGCAACTAGTAATAATTTTTTTTTCTAATAAAAAGGGCTGGTTAGAGACTAGATATCTAGTTACTATCAGAAACCTAGCCTCTAACCAGTGTTTTTGATTGAAAAAAACAAACCATAATTGTTGGTGATGTAAACTGGATTTTTATTTCACAATCACAATTGGCACTTGGGGCCACATATTGATATATATTGCATAAAAATCAAGAGTCCCTCTAGTTATTTGAATTCGAAAAAAAATACTCTGCAAAACAGGCCACAAACTGGCAGGGCCATAACTATACACAATTTTACAAATTATGCATAAAAATTAAAAGAAGGTCTTTAAACATTTTCTAATTAACAAATTATTATAAAATGTATTGCAAAATTTAAAATTTATTTTCAACAAATGTAAAATGTTATAAAAAAAACCTAATACCTATATATAATTCAATTCAATTCAATTAGATACACCTGCAATCAGCTCTAAAGCTATGTGGCAGGGGGATTGCTCTCAATGATGAGTGATTGTCATTATTTAAAAATAAGACATCATCACGAAATTGAAATCGTCCTAACAAAGAACTATTCACAAGAAGAGAATTTCATAGTCTAACAACATTAGGAATGTTTTGGACCGGAGTGCAATGTTATGGCCCTGCCACAAAGACCTGTCATAAAACAATAGAAAAATCCTCACAAATGTATTTCTGTATCGTAGGTTATATTATTTTTGGGTTTGCTCGTACTCACCTGTCTACTCTCGTTCGTCTTTTCGCTGGCATTCGAAGTCCCCTTCATTAACATGGAGAGGATATTTACGAGTTCTCCAAAAAAGGCACCAAAGGTAAAAGAACCGATCGAAAACACGGTGAAAATATTCCTGTTGCACATTCTGGATGAAATGCACGATCATCATCACACCACTTCAGAAATAAAAGGATGACAAAAAATTAATATAAACATCATTATTCACTTTTTAAAAAAAAAAAATAAATGACTTTTTTTTCTCTCTCTTTTCTGCTTGCCCTTTTCAGCAACAGAATCGGCAACGTAACGTCGATGCTTAAAAGTCTTATCTCGAAGCTTGAATTTCTCTTTCGACAAATGCTGTGCAAAACAGAATATATATTTATATATATATAGTAATATAAAATGAAATACGAGGACGGTGTCTGTAATTTTCACCTAAAGAACTGTCTACACAAGACTGCAACAAGTGGAGACTGTCCACATCCGGAGACAGTCCCCACAACGTCTCCACTTATTGCATTTCCTTTCTTAGTTTACTGCACAAAATGGCACAAGCAACATAAGGAGACTTGCAACAGAAACAGCTAGATAACTGGAGATTTTGTTGCAGAATCCTGTTGATGGTCGAACTGTCTCCTCGTGTTGCTTTATGTCTCCAGATGTTTCTATAAACATGAAACATATTGCAACAAGAGGAAAACTAATGGAGACACAGTCCACAGTAAAGCAAAATCCTGGAAACAGTCCTCACATGTTGTCATTTTTCCCTCTGAAGTTTACAACTCAAAATGGATATAAAAAAAACATACAACAAAAGGAGAACTTGTTACAGAAACATCTAGAGACAAGTGAACACTTTATTGCAGAATAGTGTTGAAAGGTCTTCTTCACTTGTTGCAGTTTGTGTGGACGGCTTTTTAATATTTACGAAAGTTTTTGTAAATTTTTTATATTTAACTTTATTGTTCCAATTAATAATTTATTGGTTTGTACGTGAAGAAATAAAAACGATACTTTTTATCAGAAATATCAAAATGATTTGAGAAAGAAGATCAGATTTTTTTTGAAGGATTTTTTTTTGGGGGGGGGGACGGGGAAGGGGGCCAAAGGTGAAATATTTGGTTTATTTTTGTGTGTTTTTTTTTCAAATAGAGAAAAAGGAAAAATGATGAAAAAAAAAATGAAATTAAAAATAGCGACAGCCAACGAGACAAAAAATGAATAAATGACTATTTACAAACAACATTATTTTTTTTTTGCATTTGGCAGCGCCATTTTTTGTTTAAAATACATAAAATAGAACGTTTAAAGTATTATTAATTTTTTTTTTACTTGTATTATTTTTTCCCTTATTTCACATCAAAAATAGTAATTGGTTGTCACAGCATAAAAGGAGTGAAAATAGAAAATCTTCACACGTTGAAAATTTGAGCAAATATCAAAAAAGAAAAACAAAGTTTTGATGACTTAATTTACACAACGTTTATAATAATAATTAAGAATTAATCAAATTCTGAAAAAATTTACAAATACTTTGAAAAATTCAGTTAGGGATTTCCTAAGTTTGTCATTTGGGGGAAATTTTATTTTTTTCTCTCTCTCTTTTTTTTTTCGTACAGTCGCCGCAACTATAATTTAAAGCTTGTGACGTCAGAGAGGTTAATCAAAAAGTTCCGACAGTTTCATTTTTTTTTCGATAAAAAAGGGATTATATAGCAAACATTGTCATAATAGTTATTACCCCTTTCCTATCAAGATAAAAGTGCCACAAGCCTATTTGATCAACCTCTCTGACGTCACAAGCTTTAAATTACAGCGAGGGGACTACAAAGATATACAGTGTGTTTCAAAAAAATGTATGCACACTTTGCTTGTTAAGAAGTGCCATGTTTACTTTCTTAAATTTAATTTTATAATTAAGAGTAAATGTTACAATTTAGATTAGATATAACAGCATTGCATATTTTACGTTTAAATGAGGCATAATCTCAAGTTTTCAAAATGTTGTTCATTTTCATGAAGTTGACATCGGTAAGAAACCGATTTGCGAACATCAAATAACGTATTTAGTTGAACTAGGTGACAATTCTCTTTAATTTCTTACCATAATTGTATAAATTGCAATAAATAGAAGAGAATTGTCGCACAATTGCAAGAAATACGTTAATTGATGTCTTGCAGATCAGTTTCTTATTGATTTCAGCAATGTCTTAAAAGACAATGAATGGCATTTTCAATATTTGTTATAATACATTAATTAAGTATAAACATGTAATGCTGTTATATCTATTCTTTATTGTAACATTTACTCTTTAATTGTAAAATTAATAAATTAAACTTAAGAAAATAATTACAGCAGTTTGTATACAATATTTTTTAGACACCCTGTATATATTTTGAAAATGAAATAATATTGAAGAATTATTAATATTGAAAAAGAGAGAATTTTCTTTAAAAAAAATTAAAAAATTTTGTGAATAAACTGTCACAAATTACAAAAAAAAAAGTAATAACTTTCAACTTTTGTTTTCTTTGAAATGAAATTTTGTAATTACAACTTTTTTTCCCCCAATCCCTTTCCAAAATTAAAAAATTCTTCCCCCTTTTTTTCGTCTTCCTTTTCATAAAAACATAAAAACAAAAAAAAAATACTTGTACAACAACAACAAATACCATATTTTGAGCTTTTTTGAACTTAAAAATCTTTTTTTTTCTCTTCAGAAACAAATAAAAACAATTTTAGTTATGATAAGTTTACTAACAAGCCAATAGGGTTTTTTTATCTTCTTCTAAGTTTTTCTTCTTCTAATTCAATGTACATATATATCACCATAATCAATTCGCTTATAGATCATGAATAATAATTAATAATAATAATACCACAACAGGACAAAGATATTTACAAAATATACAACAATATATGCTCAAAATTAAGATTATTTCTTTTGATGGTTGGTGATTAATTAATGATGTCGCAAGGTGAGAAAAATGAAAAAAAAAATCAAAAACTGTACAAAAAATGCCTTAGAATAATAATTAATTAATAATAAAAAGATTATATTCTACATTTACATCAAATGAACAAAAGAGAGAAAAATTCGAGACTTTTCTTAAAAAAATAAACATTTTTTTTAAAGAAAATTGTCACAAATTTTAAAATTAAAAACAAAAAAATAATGAATTATTTTTGTATTCATAAATGAAAAATAAATTAAAATCAAACATGAAATAAAATTGTAAAAATTCTCTCTTTTTATGTATTTTTTTCTTCTTCCTCCAATTATATTTTTTTCTCGTCAACATTTTTTTCTCGTCAACATTTTTTTCTTAATGAGTAAAAACCTTAATGATAAAAAATAATTAATAATATAGCTAATTACAAAAAAAAAATAGTTTTTATGGTTGTGAGAGAAAAAAAATGATGTAAATGTAAGAATAAAAGTGATGAAAAGAGATTAATAACAAGAATTTTTGTTTGAAATTTTTTTTTTACAAACAACGTAAACGTAAAAATATACGTAACATTGTTGTTTTTCGTAACACATCAACTTTATAAAGTGATGTGAATTTTCGCAATTTGAGGCGATTGATTATATGAAAAAAAAGAAGAGACCTGAATGAATTTGGATGCGAAAAAAAACCAGGAGAGAGAAAAAAAAATGGAATGGGGCTAAATCATCATCACCTCCGCAAAAAAAAAAAAAAAATATAGAAGAGTTAAATTAAACCACGGATTTCCGTAAACCTGAAACAAAAAGTTTAAAAAAAGTTTGTTCCGATAATACATTAAAATGTGGCGATTTTTCTGTTTAACAATGTACAACAATGATGAAATATACAGATGAATTTGTTTGTTTTTAAGCACATGACTTTTATGATGGTTTAATTTACAAGTTGCAGCACAATTAAAAGTGTAAGTATTAATCGAGGAGGAAATTTCGGGAGGCTTTTTTTCCTTCTTACTACGAGAGAAAGACAAAAACAACTTGTAACTTGTAATACCTATATAACACTTAAGTTACTTTTATCTCTCATTCTCTCTCTCTTTTATGTTATCACAAGGTAGAAGAAGAAGAAGCTCGCTGCAAACAAATTAGCAACAGCTTAATTAATACCTACAAGATAGATACAGATAAGAGGACACTGTACACAATAGGATTTTGTTTTAAAGAAGTAATTCTTTTGTCTTTTATAATCAGAATTGGGGGAAATAGGATATTTTTTCAAGTTCTTTTTTTTTTTTTCTTCTCACTTTTGTTATTAACACATCATTTTAGTACAATTTTTTTTTATATATATATAATATAAACAAGTGTTTCATGCACAAATTTACACCCAGAGTAAACACGTGTACACACAGACACACGGGATTCGTACGACACACACACAAACGGTGGTCGCAACCATTTACGGCCCCTTGCATTTTTTTTTTGCTCAAAATCACTAGGATAGAAAGAAAAAAAACGAAACTCCGAGATTTTTCCGTTTCGTCTGGTCTAACAAACAAATTGGGCAAAAAAGGGAACCTCGGAAGAAGAGAGAGAGAGGTGTTTAGATGTGATTTCGAGAACCAAGTAGAGAAAGAAATGTGGCAACGAATTACATTTTCTGTTTTTTTGAAAAAAAAAAACAATATCATTAATATATATATAAATATCTACATTTATATTTACACAAGTCATTTTCGACAATTTTAACATTTAGTTGTGGTGAAAACAACTTTTTCACTCGCACGTCATAACAGTTAAGATCGATTAAAGCGTCAAAATTCTTGGTTAAATTCCATAATCGAAGATTTGAGAGAAAAGAAGAAAGAACCGAGAGAGAAAGTTCGGTTGTTTCGACAATTATTCATTCGTTCGTACTTTCTCTCTCTCCGATTAATGTCCAAATTAAGAGATAATATAAAATGTCGCACTCGTTTTTTCGTGATTAAGTTTGAAATGGCACCGGGAGCAAACACACAAATAGGAAACACACGTACGTACACACAAATTTCAAAATACGCTGCTACATCGACATCGACGACGAGCCAAAAACGAAAAAAAACAAAAAAACAACCGTGTTATACGGTTGTAATAACAATTAACAAGTGGGCAATGTCTATAACATTATGCAGGAGATCGGGAGCGATTCGGCTCAAGTTGTCGTTAGAGAAATCGCAAGATGGGAAAATGTGAATGACGTAAGCCGCCTGAAAAACCAAAAAAAGTACATTTTAGTCAACTCTTACGTCACAATACACGCTTAACGTCTACATTTTTTTTTAAATTGAGTTCAAGTTTCAAGTAGTTCAAGTCCACGAAATCCATGAGGCCCACAAGGCCAGAGCCCTACCTAAGGCAAGGCGAGTGAAGGCCTCCCCCCCCCCCACCTTGGTGTCCACTGATGGGCTCATTGCGCCCATATGCTGGACTTTTTCAAGGACCATAAAAAGCCCACTCACAAGATCGATGAAGCCAACCAGGACCAAGTCCCTAATTCCATCCAAATATCTATTTTGATCCCCTCCGTTTTTTCTACGATTTTTTCTTTTCTTTTTATATAACTTTTGCCCCAAAAGTTTCTAACATAATTTCTAATTCAGCAAAAAATATTCAGGATTCAACTCAGTAAACCCCGCAATAAACTCGAGAGCCATCTGGCAGGGGGAGGTCCTAACAAATACATTTCGAAACGAAAGACGAGAAACATGGTGGAAACTCTTACGATAAAACTGATCAATTGTTTTAAGTACTGAACCAGGATTATTACCTGTTGAGAACCAGGCGCCGCAACATTGGCGATTCCCGCAGCCTGTTTCTGTTGTAAATAAGTCATAATTCCGTGTTTTAAACTCTTTGATTGCTGTAATACATCTATTTGGTCACGTCCACAAGGAAGAGCCAATAACATACAATGTTCTCCTTCCATCTGTTTTTTTTTATTTAAAGAACAATATTCAAACAACAGCTTTTATTAATAAAAACACGCAGCAATCGAAATGAAGGCAACGAGGGAGGGAGAAACTCACCTGCATCCGACGAGCGACTCCGTCCAGTTGATTCTGTTCGAGCCTCATTCGTTGCGCTATCCTCAAAGGAGACGAGATGCCACCGTCACCGACTCCCGGAAGAGACGCTCTCGCAACTAAAGGATTGCCCGAAACAAAGTGCATCTGAACGACTGCCTGGTCGTTCTTTAATGCAAGCAAACCTTGCCACATGATCGGATAACGCTAAAATTAAATAATAAAAAAACACCTCGTAAATATATATTTTCAGTTGACAAAACGCAAGCAATTTCTGTTAATTGAACCTTGAGCAGCACGAGTAACGAATCTCCCTGAGGCGGAACTTGACTCGCATGTGGAGGCGTTTGAAGTTGTGACCTAGACTGTGCCACCGACTGAGCCATGTTATGAGGAACCGGCTGTTGAGGTGCTTCACAGCCTGGTTGCGGCATCAGGTGAATGCCACCAGTAGGTGGAAGAATCTGCCCGGTAGGAACGTGCTGCTGCTGTTGCGAAATAGACGGGTTTCCGATAATCGATGCGAGTCGAGAAGAATGAGCAGGTGGTGGAGAAACACTGTGCATGATCGAGGCGGGACCAGGTGACCGTGCCGCTTTGTGTGGTCTGTGTGCTTCGGGTGGACGAGAAGAGTCCAAATGGCCTCCGACCATCATCGCATCGTGTTTGACCAGAGATACGGCTCGATGTTGTTGGATACGAGCGTTGGCTGCAGAATGGTACGGATTGGAACCGGCTCCGACTTGTCCGGCAATCGGCACACTTCCCATTCGTAACTGAGACGTCATGGCGGCTTCCATAGGATGAACAACCATCGACGGACGCTGCTGAGACGAGTGATGGTTCGCCATCATCATATCGCCACCGACGCCTACGCCGCCACTCTCGAGGTTCTTTGAGTCGTGTATCTCGGGCCCGTGCTGCATAACTGCATGTGCCATCTTCAGGTGGCGCGACGACGACGCCGTCTGTTGCTCACAATGCGATCCGACGTTCGGAACGGCACTTACAGGGTACGACGATGCTCCTCCTGCAGTTGCGGTTGCATTGTGAGCCGTAGGAACACGACCGGTTTGACCTTGAGAATAAAGATTGGCCAACGTAGGAGAATCCGTAGAACGATCGTGAGGCGAAACGGACACATGTGGATGCGCAAGATGCTGTTGACGCGACACATGCAGATGACCAGTTGGATATTGTGCCTGAGGCTGTCGAAGAGACTGCGCCTGAGACGATGTTATTGTCTGAACTCTACTAGAAGAACGAGAATCCATTTGCTGCTGCTGCTGTTGTTTCTGCATCGACGCTGATTCGACCGGAATCGATCTTCGTCCTTCACGAATTCCTTCTTCTCGACAAGAATGACGATGATGTTCCATAGAACTCTTTTCTTCTTTAACCGGCACGTTTTGTTCAGACATAACGGCCTGTTGTTGTTGTTGCGGTGTTTTACTGCTACCTGGTCGACTTTCAGGCGTCGGTAATTTACTCTCATGTTTAGCCTCCATCATCCGTGCGGTGGATGCGGCGTCGTGCGAATGGCGACTCGGATAGCCGATACGCGACCCCATCCCCTGTAAAGCGGCTGCTCGTATGTGTGCCTCCTGTTGCGCTCTCAGATCCGGATGAATCGCTCCCGAAGCGGTTGCAGTGTAATGCGGATGAGCATAAACGAGAGGCTGCGGCATATAACCGGCCATTTCGGCCGGATGTCTTCCGAGATGCGGATGATGAGGATGAACGACAAGAGACTGACTGGGATGCCTCAAATGCATTCCCATGTCACCTTGAGCTGTAACAGATTGATGATTCGGTGGAGTCGGAGTATGAGGAGGAGTCGGATTTCCGAGACGTGCCGCCACGTCCGGATGAACGGCGACCGGAGTACCGGGTCGTAACAACTGTCCAGACATTCTTTCCATCATCTGATTACTTCCCGGATGACCAGGTAGAAAATCTTTATGTTGAAGTAGATATTGATTATTTTGAAGAAGTTCTGCAATTGTGACTCCACCGGATCCGGTGGCTCCGTATGAATGTAAAGCGGCTTCGTAATGTGACATCGGATACGACGCTTGTTGAAGAAGAACAGGACTATGGCGAGGAGGAGCTCCACCTTTCGGAGATGGTGTTCCAGACTGCATCTGTTGCTGCTGAACTTTAGCCGCTTGACCGATTGGTGATGGTAATCCGATCATGTTGCTCGTCGTCGGTCCACGATTGACTTCCGCATAGGACTGAGAATCTTGACTTCTGGACGAAGAGCGCGCCACCACCAACGATGATGCCGATGCAACATCGGAAACGGAGACACGCAACGGTGCCACCGTCGTTTCTGTCGTAGGAGCCTTCGGAACATGAGGCTGTTGTTCTCCTTTGGGGATTGTCGTTGTTGTTGATTCTCTCTCCGGACCGACGACTGCAGTAATCGAAGGAGCTGAAAACGTCGACACGGATCCAGGAATTTCAGAGGCTCTCACTGGAGGCTGAACAACCTTTCGATAAAAAAATAAAAATTTATATAAAATGTCGCCATTAGAAATAAAGAAAGAGAAGTGACTAACGTGTATTTTCAACGGTGGAGCCTGTTTGATGGAGGACGCCGAAGAAGTAACGGAAGAAACACCGACGCCAACTGCCGCAACAGGATTGCAAGAAATGGCTGAACTCGTTTTTGACGAAGACTCTCGACCCGTGCTCGCTGTCGACAATACAGTAGACTGAGAAATACCTTTCGATGACCTCACAGATTGAACCTAATCGCATTTTACATAAACAAACTTAAGTCATCCATTCATCGACACTAATTATTCAAATTAAACAAATAAAATCTAACCTGAGTCAAAGGAGGAACCGGATTATGCATAACATTCGGCTGCTGAGAAGGATTATTTGACAGAGGCCAGGCGTGAGGCCTCAACCCAGGCATCGGCTGACCGATCGGCAATTGCCCTTGTAACGAAGTTAGAGGAGGAGCCAAAGATGCGGCCGATGAATTAACGCCACTTCGATGGGCAGGTAAAGGTGTCAGAACAATGGACTTCGCCTCGGTTCCAGTTGCGGCGGTCGTAGTTCGAGAACTAGAAGACTGCGCGGTGACGGGCGTCAGAGGAGGTGGAACTGTTGGAACAGAATTTGCTCGAGATCGACCCGATATATCTACGGGTGGTTCGCCCACAAAATTAGCTGGTGATTGAATATGTGGCATCGAAAGAGATCTATAAACATTTCAAGAAGAAAAAACACAATTGAAAGACCAAATTAAGGCAGTTATTAAAGTATGTTAACCTTTCCGGTTAAAAACTTAACAAACCTCAAAATGTTTTAGAAACTAGAAGGGCAGCTCAATCACTGAAGTGTAATTTTCACATTTGATATCTTTTTAAAATAAACTTTTTTTTTATCACTTTGAAAATAATCCAACTTTAAGAGCAGACGATATTTTTATTTTAATTTTTGCACCAAAATATCATTAATTGATTGTCCAACTCTTCTAGTTTCTAAAACACTTAAGGGTATTTTCCTAATGATATCTTTTAAGTAACGTTACCAGAGTTAACTTGAAATGAGAATTCGTGTTACCTGTTACGAGTCTGAATGGCTGATTGATCGAATCCGGCGCCACCAACATCGTGTGAAGGAGAAGCATCAACTGACACGGACTGACTGCTTTGAGAAGCCTGCGACAAACGACATGTCGTAATTACCGAAGATGCCGAATGCGGCGCCTGGACTATGGTGGACGTCTCGATCGATGTTGGTCGCGATGGAATCAAAGGCGGAGGAGGTAAAACAGGTCCAGTACTGACCATAACAGAAGGTCTTTCGCTGCCAACAGTGACCAACGTGTTACTGCTAGTCCCTTTAAGGTCAGTAGAAACTGTCGGCCTCTGAATGCTACTATTGGGCGTCGACACCGTAGTTGTTGATGGGACTGATGTTTTCGATACAAGTGATTGCCGAGTTTCCTTCGAGTTTTCTTCGTTGGTTGCCGCAGCAGCCGGTATGTAAGTCCCCTCGTCGAGCTGCTTAACTGGAGTGAGGAATCCGGTTACGGGATCAACTAAAGCCGTAGGACATAACTCTCCATCCTTCGTATCTTTTGATTTTCTTACACTGCCCAGCGTTTCACGAGGCACAGACGTCGTTGGCAACGAACCGTCGGCTTTCGTGTGAGTCGCTGCGATCGAAGTGGCAGCTTTTGGTAGTTCCACTTTCATAACGAGTTGTCCTTGAAGAGAAGATGTGGATGAAGTCGTAGGTGCCGAAACCGTCTTGTCGGTGTTTACTCCAGGCAGATGAGAGGCATTCGGTGATTCCAGAGAGCTAGACATTGTAATCTGCCACTCGTCTTTCGGATGTCTGACGTCGGTTGACGAATGATCTCTCTGACGACCAATGACGCCACCACCGTCGGATGACGATTCTCCCTTTAAAGCGGCAGTACCATCTTCGGATTCGGTGGCGCCACCGTCCTGCGACTGTCTACTCAATGCTTCTGACCGGGCCTGAGTCCGAGTGATACGGAAAGTGCGTAAAGAAACTGTTTTGGAGCTTTCGGCATGTTCCTTCTGATCGCCGCCAATCGAATGTTCACCCTCAACACCAGCTGGATCTGACTTTGTTGGAGATGATAGCATTTGAGCTCCACCGTCGCTACTATCCAAGGGTACAGTGTTGTGAGCCTCTTCAGCACGAGCTCTACTCCTGGTTCTTCTAAGCCTCGTTCCTCCCGTCTGTCCATCAGTATCGTAAGACCGCAAATCGTACTGTCCATAGTTGCCTTTAACAACGTCCTCGATGATTTCATCTATTGTTGTTCGATTACATTTTTCTTGCAATCGCTGCGATTTTCGAGTTGCAGGTGAACGACTTGCCAAAGACTCTCCAGTTCCACTTTGTGATGGTGTTTCCTTGGAAACGTCTGTTGAAACTACGGCTACACGGTTATCCTCCACTTTGGTTTCGACAAAACGCAGTGGTGGTTCCTCTCGGGTTTCCACCTTTGGAGTTCTTTCGTGGCTGTCCTTATGAGGCGACTTGATGGTCAGTATTAGTCTAGGTCGACTACGTTCAACTGTTGCATCTCTTTCATCTTTCACAGCCGGCTGTTCAACGGGAGCGAACGATACAGAAGCCACAGATGCTGGGGGTGGTGGTGGTGGCGGCGGAGGAGGCACTGGTGGAGACATAGTTACGACCGCAGGAACTTCAGGGTCCTGAACGGGCACTGGGCAGCTGGGAACAATCACAGCACTGTTTTCAGGTCGTTTCTCATCGACAACCAGCTTTGGAATTTGCTCGGTGGTACCAAGTTTTGTATCCTCCTTACGCTCCACCTTTTTACTTTCAAAGTCCACGATATCTTCGTCTTCTTCGTCTCTGAATTCGAACACATCGAATGGACTTTTTCCAGAATCTTTTCCAAATGATCCATATCGCCTGGTCGACTTCGACTCTGGTTGACCCTTTATGTCTGACAGATGAACTACAAGAGCCTTAGCCTCAGCTTTTGTTCGAGTCTCTCTCACTGGATGACTTTCCTCAGTTGGTTCTTCAACGGTTGTACTTTCTAAATTGGAGCTAACCATGGCAGATTCAGAGATTTTCTTCTTTCGACCACGGCGACCTTTTTTAGGCTCCTCCAACTTGCTCACGTCATGATGTTTGTCGTACGATACCTTTAGTGGAATATTGACCGACATTGTAGTCGGAGCCTCGACAGAATTAACTGATGTTGAAGGTTCCAGTGGCAAGATCTTTTGGTCCACGGTCTCCACAATTGAAGACGGAATTGTAGTCCTCAGTGAGGTGTTTAAAACTGAAGAATCAATTGTGGTGAAAAGTGACGAAGATCCCAACGAGGTAACAGGTGCTGAAGACAACACAGAGGTGTCAGACTCTGAAGAAGCCGCCATTGAGCTAATAGGCAATGAAGACTCCAATGAGATGATGGGAGAAAACGATCCTATCGAAGTGATAGGCCCGAAAGACCCAATCGAGGATACATGTGCCGAAGATCCAAGTGAAGGGATAGGCGGTGAAGCTAACATCGAGGTGAAAGAGCCCGAAGATCCTATAGAGGCTATACAACCTGAAGAACTCATCGACATGACAGGCGCGGAAGAACCCATCGATAAAACAGGTGCCGAAGATCCGATCGAGGTGATCGGTGATGAAAACCTCATTGACATAACAGCTGCTGATGGCTCCACCATCGTCGTATGAGTCGAAGATCCCGAAGAAGAAACGGGAGGAAGCAAAGGGCATATCGATGTGACAGGAGCAAAAGTTTCCATCGAAGTGACGGGAAGAAAAGGTTCAATCGAAGTTGCAGAAACCGAAATTCCTAACGATGTCGTTGTTGGCGCCGAAGATCCAATCGAGACGAGAGGCGACACGGGTCTGACCGGGGAAAGAAATGCTGGAGGTCCACTAGAAACGACAGACGCCATTGAGGCGACTGAATCTGCAGGCGCCACTGAAGTGTTTGCAGCCATGGACCAAATAGAAGACTCCATGAAATTGACAGAAGTCAGTGGATCCGTTGATACAACAGAAGTAGAAGGCGGCTTCACGAATGAACCATGAGTTGGAAGCTCCAATGACTCAAGAGTCGTTGAAAGAGGAAAATGTGGTAAAGGCGATGGCAAACGATAAGACGAGGCAACAGGAGAAAAATACTTGTTGACCTCCAACGAAGCCAATGTCACATCCGGTTGAGGAACAGTTTCTTTTCTACTTTCTTTGTGAACGTGTGGCGTAAACACATTCTTCGGCACAAGCGGATTAAAAGTAGATGGCAAAAAACCCATCAATGATGATACCGTCGCATCTTCCGTAATCGTTACCGGTCTGATGTTATCTTCTACTAGTTTTTGAACCATTTGACTAATGACATCGGATTCAGGTATTATATTCGGTTCGACGGCTTGTAGGTCAGAATCACCACTAGTCCGTCGTGACGTTCTCGATCGATCTCCAGAAGCAACCCGACCTCTTCTTCCACTGGCATGACGTGGTGATGGTACCGTGATGGATTCGTGTCTATGTTCGACAGTTGATGATTCCATTATAGCTCCTCCTCCGGATTCGGACAATCTTCTTGTTTTCGAACGTCGTGTTCGCTTTGGTTTGTTCTCCGAAAAAGTATCAACCGATGACAATGAACTGTCGACTAGCTTCTCGTCATCCAGGTTCAACGAAGGCATGCTGAACAGATTCGATAAAACGTCAGATGGTTCTATTTCATCTACGGTTGTTTCAACTTTGGCAAAAACAGATTTCAAGTTCGGAAGCGGCAATCTTGATGGCGTCGAACAGATGGTTTCTTTGGGATCGTTGCATGGAACAGTAGTCGGATGCAATTCGTCAGAAACGTCCTCTTCTGACTTTTCGAGTAACATCGATGCGTGCTCGTCAATGGTCAGTTCTCCGCTACTGTCCGATCCACGAGCGAAGTGAGATTCCGAATCGAAAGATGTCTCGAAACGTTCTTGCTCATCGGATACGTTAGAATACAAAGGTGGAGAAACCGGAAGTGGTGGTAGTGGCGAAATAGGAGGCGGTGAAGAAGGTGGTGGTGGAGGAGGTGGTGGTGGTGGTAAAGGAGGAGGAGATACGGGTGGCGGTAACGGAGGAGGAACAGGAAGATGTGGAGAAAGTATCGGTTCCTTCTCGTAGAATGAATCCAGTATGTTTTTGTTATTGTCAGTCAGCCCATCGATATGACCACTTATGGACTGGTCATCTTCCTCTTCCACCGATGGTATCGTCTCAGTCTTAACGGTTTCGCCACCGTCACAAGATTCTACTTTGTCTTCTGCATCTTCCATCAACGTCGAATGAGATGTATCGAAACATTCGCCGCCGAAAGTCTCTCCGAGAAGGGCCTTGATTGCATCATCGGTCTCTTCCTGTGAGATAGCCATCCCCTTGTCATCTACCAAATACAACTGGTCAGTAGTCTCACACTTATCCATCACAGAAATCGGTTCAAGAGCAGCATCCTGCAATTGGGTACGTGATTCAGGGTTATCGAGAAACTCCGGTATTAAATCGTTAATTGTCGTTGTTGCTTTTGGTAAGTCTATCCTTTGACTGGCACACTCTGCTTCCAATTGCAGCGATAAAGTTTCCACAATGTGAGGTGGGATCGTATTTCTGACAAACTCTTCAAGATTTTCCTTTTCAGGCTTTGTATTTAAAGGTATTTGCTTTTTGGGAACGGCTTGAGGCTCTTCTGGCTTTATCAAAGGTTCTTTGTCGGCTTTTCTGACATAATCTTCCTTGACTTTCTTTGGTTTCTTCTTCATTTTCTTAACGTTGCCACCTTTTCCACTCAACGTATCGCTAGAAGATTTCTTCGTGTCTGTTGTTGGCATCTCTCGATCCTGAATTTTATCCAATAGTGGTTCATCCTTAAAATCGAACACATCGTATAAGTTTGATATTTCCCCTTTCTTCGATGGCCTTCCTCCTTTCACGGGAAGAAACGGATCTTCAAACTTGTTTGTCGATGGTTCGTTTGCATGTGACACTGTCACGAGACTTCTTGGCGATTCAGCACTTCCCTTTGACACATTCGATCTACTACACGTCTCATCGAGATCGGTATCAAAACAGCTGGATGAAAAGCTTTTGCTTTCGATGTCTTGTAAGTGCCACTCTAACGTCTTCACGGCTTCGGCTAGTTGCGAATTATGACTACTACTGCAACCGACGGAGTAATCGTCTGCATCGGACACGTCAACTATCGAAGGACAACTACTTTCGATGTTTTTTGCGATATTAGTCAGATGGCTCGACTCGCTTCTAGTTGGTTTACTGCTGCGACACTTGTCACTATCGGTTTTCGATTTTGATCTTTTCTCCTTAATTTTCTTCTTAACATTCTGCTTTTCATCTTTCTTTGAGACATGATGATGATCATCAACAACAACGTTCAAGTTAGAAGGTTGGACATTTAAAGAAGTCACTGACGACAGTTCATCCTTTCGAGGAACAATTCGTTCTTTCTTTGGTTGTCGCGGAGGCGGTGATGGCAACATATATTGATCCGTTGAAGTATTTAACCACGAATCCACATCTTTCGAATCTTGTTCAAAACACGCAAATCCGAGCGACCTTTCTTCGGCAGATGGTCTTCTCGTATCAAAATCGTTTTCTTTGGGCCACTCTTGTATTTTTAACGAAACGTCATCCTCGTCGTAGTCAGATTTTACTTCTTCTCGAGAAGAAACAACGGTCGATTCTTTCGCAGAAGTCGTGCGATCTTTACTAGGCTTAACTCTCGTCAAAGATTTATCAGTGTCTTTCGTTTTTGAGCTCTTGTTTCTCTTCTTCTTAACAACTGTTTTCTGTTGTTGTTTCTGATCAACGATTGGAACGTCTTCATCAGAAGAACCTAAAATACGCATCTGCTCCTTGCCTTTCTTTTTCTTTTCCTTCGTAGTTGTTCCGATTGACGAGGAGGAAGGTAACGAATTGGATTGACTTGCGTAACCGTCCAAATGATGGACGTTCGACTGTTCCTTATAGTTATTATCTTTTGAAGTAGCCACAGCATGCGGCTGCTGATAAGAACTTCCCGTGGATTTGGTAAAAGTGGAAGGACCGTCCGAATCGGAACTGATGTCGGGAAGTTTTACAGACTCCACACTAACACCAGATTTCCTCTTCTTTATTTTGGTAGATTTCGAAGAATGAACTTTGGTCCTCGTTGATCCGATCTCAACGTCCGAATTGTCCATTAAACTGTCCATAAGTTTCTTCTTTTGAGATTTGGACTTGTTGTTACTACTTGTACTACTTTCTCGGTCCATCTTTTTCCGCCCTTTTGACTTTTGCTTTTTTCCCGACGCTTGTTCAATGGCAGAACTCGTATGATGAGAAGAAGAAACTATAGACGGAGGTTGTTGCTGCTCGCTATCGGAACTGAAAACATCCGACTGAAACACCTGACTGTCTCGTCGACTGTCCACATTTTTTGATGACGATCTTTCTTTTTTCGAAGAGGCGTTCGTAGAAGTTGTCGGAATGTTTGTTGCGCCACTTTTACTACTATCTTCACGAGTCACATCACTATCAGAGTCATCATCCGATTGTACTTTCTGATACCGATGATAACGCGAAGCAGAACTACTTCCTCCTCCTACAGTCTTTTTTCCAGGTCTCCTTTCTAGTTTTGTCGTAATCTCGTCATCGGACGATGAACTTTCGATGACTAATTTTCGCTTTTTTGTAGCCGTCGATGATGTTGTAACGGCGGCGGCAGCAGCAGGTGTCCCAGTAGACGATACGCCAGACGGCACCAATGGCACCGACTGTTTCGATTTTACAGGCGACATTTTCGAATCCGAAGCTTCGTTCGAATGTTCGCTGTCGTCGGAATCTCGATCGCTATCGTAATCTGCCGAAGTAGATTTACTCTTCTCCTCTCTCTTGGCTCGGCTTTGTTTCAACTGATTGAATTTCTCACGGACGCTCTCCAGTTCTTTCTCTTTCTCTTTAGCTTTTTCATTTTGACTTGATCTAGCTTTTACCTTATCGTACATCGAGAAATAAACGGGTTCTTCGTCAAAAAAATTCAGTAGCTTTTCCAACTTCTTTTCCTGCCTCGTCTGTTCACTTTTGCTCTTGTCGCCACAACTTTTCTTGTCTTTTGTTTTACTTTTATCCTTTTTCTTCTTGTTTTCATCTTTTGATTTCTTCTCTTTTGACTTTACGTCACTTTCGTGTTTTATTTTCGAAGACTTCACACTACTACTACTATTATCAGCAGTTTCTCGATTAATCTTATGTTTGAAATTCTTTTCATCTTTTGACAATGACGTTTTTGTTCCTCCAGAAGGAACCGTGACGTTTTTACCGATCTTTTCCTTATCCTGTTCGTCCAATGACTTCGATTCCGTTTGTAACCTCTTCTCATCTTTAGGCTTTTCTTTCGAAGAAGAGGAAATCTTGGAAGACGACGACGAGGATAACGAATGTGATTTGGACAACTTCCGTACGGCCGACGAGGATGATGAGCTGTGATTTACGGTAGATGTTTTCTTTACCGACGACGACTTTTCTTCGGTAAATGACGAACTACTACTGTTACATAGTTTTGACTTTTTTGGTTCCGGTTCAGACGATTTCGAGTCACACTTGGTCTTTATTCCATCCTTTTCCGATTTTCCGGATTCAGACTCCGTACTATCAGTAGACGTCATCCGCCTCTTGTTAGTGATTGTCCCTAATGATGGCGCTTCTTTCTTTATGTGATGGTCCTTTGAAACCGCCGAGTTTCCGGTGCTGGCCGAATTCGGTTCCTTCTTGCAGACAAAATCTCGAGGCATCTCTACGCTATCCTTTCGCTGTTGATCCTTCATAGTTGTATTTCCAGAATGTTCTTTCTTGATTTTGTGTTCCTTAATCGGAGGTGACGATGAAGAAGATTCTTTCTTGTTCGGATTCCCACTTAATTCCTTAGTGACGGAATCTTTTCTCGTCGGCGCTTCCTTCGATACAGATGCCGATGACGATGACGAACTACTAGCGGCAGAATCCAGTTGCGTCGAATCCTTCCCGACATTCTCTCGAACATGAACCACGTCCTTTTTAGATACATGACTTTCACGAGGATCCTTTTTTGAAGTCGTTCCTTTCGTCTTGGATGTATCGGACGTCGCCGCCAAAGTGTGTGGATTGTTTTCCTTCTTAACGGTCGTTACCGAATGACTCGTAGACGACGACACCATCGACGATACAACGGACGCCTTGGCACTGCTATTATTGAGAGCATGACTAAAAGCACATCCAGGACTAGAGCTCGGCTGCTCTCGCTTCAAGATCGACGGCATCCTAGCCGGCTCCGAAAGTTTTCTCGATACAGATGGCGTCACTTTAGAAATAACGTCAACGGACACAGACGAAGAAAATCCGGGTCGCGGCGAATGCGATGTGGTTAATGCTGTTTGGCAGTGACCGGCAGAAGAAGCCGTAGTCACGGAAACAGAGGTGACAGTCATCGTAATCACCGTCGTGATGCTTGTCGTTAAAGAAAAGTTGGAATGTAACGTTGTTGTCGTCGGTGAAAGTTCCGTAACTTGTTGTACTGATGGTATTGTCGGCACCGCTGCCGTCGAGGAGGACGATATCGGTTTAGAAGGTAACGAAACAACGGACGCCTGAGAAACTTGTCGAACTGTCGATGCCGCACTTTCGTGTTGCGGTTGACTCACGAGTGGTGAAAAGAATTCTTTAGCAGCCGCTTTCGTACGAAAACACCTGTTAGTCTTTGGGATGTCTAAATTTGGAATCTCCTTCGGTTCGTATTTCTCGTTGATGTGTTCCAACCGTTTCGAATCCTGATCGAAAATACTCGTCTTTGCCAGAAGTGACTTGACGATCTCCGACGGCTCCGTACGTAAACCAATATCATTCGATGCGAGGAAATTTGTTCTCCTCTTAATGTTGTACTTTTCGTAGTCGATCTTCGGAGTTAAGTTGCTAACTCCTCCGACGCTGCTACCACTAACAATGGATGCCGAAGTTATGGAGTCCGTACTGCTCGCTATACTAGACGAGGTGAGACTGTGTGCCGATCCGGACCAAGCGTTATATTTCTCGTCCAAGATACGAATTCGTTCTTCTAACGACGGTCGGTTGGGAGACGATAACGGAGAATGTTCCGAATCGGATGAACTTTCTAAAGTTGGAATCAAAGACGTTTTTGGCGTTTGTCCACTACCGGCTGCCGCTTTGACCGGTGAAATCCTCGAGAAGAGAGTTTCAACTTTGGAAGTAGTTTCGATCGGCGTTTCGATTTTATCGGGTTCGGCTATTTCGGGCAAAGTCAACAATAACGTAGCAGCAGCAGCAGGAGGAGGATGAGGCGTTGGTGACAGAATTGCAATCGGCGGAGTCGAAACCAACGAGTCGACACTCAATGTCCGTTGACAACTTCCTGGTGAAACCGTCGACGAAACAGAAACGCCGCCGGTTTTTTTGTTACAAGTTGTCGACGACAACGTCGTCGAAGGTGGTGGCGATTTTAAATTGTTTGGTTTTGACGAAAGTAACTGTTTAGGAGGCATGACGGCATTTGCAAACCTCGGTAGAGGTAATGACAACGGCGTATCACGATCTCTCTTCTGTTCGTCCATCGTCGTAGATCCCATCGTGTTTTTGCCGTCACACGGTGATTTACTAGGTGACTTCAAAGGTTGTTGTTGTTGATGATGATGAGGAGGAGGATGAGGAGGATGATGATGATGATGAGATAACGAAACAACTAAATGAGGTGCTGATGGTGGTTCCTTGGTTAACAAGGAAGAAGGTTTGTCGATGGAAGACTGTTCGTGAATAACACCGCCGCCACTCGGAGGTATCGTGTCCGAATCGCCGACAACGTCATGTTTTTGTTGTTGTTGAGTATGATTCGCAGTAGAACACTTTGTCGTAAGGAGATCGATTTCCGTTCCGGGTGGACCGGGTCCATGTTTCGGTCGTTTATTTTGTAGGTTAGCAACAGAGTCGTGATCAACCTCAGTGCCGTCCAAAGAGACTAAACTGTTTCCTCTCAAGACCTCCATTCTTTCTAAAGGCGGTCGTTTTCCCTTTGTCAAAACAGTCGGTTTCGTTTTTTCCGACTGTGTGTTGTTGTTGTTACAATTGGGTTCTGTGGACGAAGATGACGATAACGATGATGATGATGATGGGACATTGTGCTGTGGAGGAGGTACAGTGTTGGTGCTGTTAACGACGACGTCTGCATTAACCGTGCTGCTCGTCGTCACTTCGGCACCAGTTGCAATAGAAGAAGGATCAGGTGGTTCTTTTAACACAATGTTCGTTTCTTTGGTATCTTGGACATAGGTAGACAATGGTTGTTGCAACCTTTTAAGATAACAAAAAAAAAAGAATATTGTTGTAAATTTTCATTTTGAAAGGATATTACGATTTAAGGAGGCTGAATAGATATTTATTTTGTTTTTGTCCTCCCAGATGGCGCCACTGCATGTGTTCTACCCACCATTTTGTGAAAATTTATATTTTTCAAGCGAACGTTTTTCAGGAAAAATATTATGAAAAAAGAATAGAAACTAGAATAGTTGGTGATAATGCTAAACGTATTTTCACGATGATATCTTTCAAAATAAACTTTTTATGACAGTTTGAAAAAAAGGCCGAAGATAGTTTTTCATAAAATGTCAATTAGAAAAAACGTAAAAACGGGTCAATTTTCAAACTGAACTATAAAAATATTTATTTTTTAAGATATTGGCCATGAAAAGTCTTTTTTGAATATCTAGTTCATTATGTTGTTTCTAAAAAAAAAAACGTTCGCTTGACGTTTTTGCGTCTCAAATCACATTTGTAAATTACTTTTCAAAAACCTCTTTATACTTTATTTTGTTCATCAGAATCTAACATTTTTTGACCATTTCTTGTTTACCTATTCGTATCCTTTTTTAGTTCCGAATTCTTCAGTTCTCCTAGTTTCGGCCTCTTCGAAGGAGGAGGTATCCTGAGAGAGTTCGTAAGAGAAGTTGCATCGACGACCGGCACGCACACCGATGCCACTTTTCCTCTGGATTTGTCCTCTTCTTCTCCAGAGCTAACATGTTCGTCGAGCTGCTCGATAAGATGCAACAAATGCACCTTCTCGTTTTGCAGTTCCTCCACACTTCTAGTCCTTCTCGGTTTAACACCAATCACCGGTCGTGCCACAGAAGTATCCGCAGTAGTTGTCGTAGTAGTAGTAGTTGTAGTAGTAGTAGTTGTCACTTCGACACCTACCAAAGTTTCGACCTTCTTTTCTCGAACACAATCCGATTGTGGTGGTGGTGCTGGTGGTTGTCGAACGGCGGTTTCCGTTTCACTCACATCGACCGATGGCACAACTCCGCTAGTATCCGACTGTGACCTTGGATACCTAAGTATGGAACCAACCGCGACACTTTGAGGATGAGGAGGAGGAGGAGGAGGATGAACACTTTCTCCGACAACGACTCTCGAAAGAGGCGTTTGGTCTTTGCCCGAAGGCGACGGAGAGGCGACATCTACACTTACTGCAGGCGCAGTGGCGCCCTCACTCGCCTGATAATCCACGTGATCAGTTTTCGTGGGTGTATTTTCGTTGTCACCCTGCGAAAAAACACCACCGAACACTTTCTTGAACCGCGAACGATCCAATTCTATCTTTGTTCTCGGTTTCGACAGACTGACGGTTGCCGACAACGAAGCAACCGCGCCACTTTCACAATTAGTGTCAACTACGACTGGAGGTGGTTGTTGGATTTCCGAACCAACCGCGACGACGCCACTTTTAGGTAGCAAATCTCTGAGATCAATCTTATTTTCTGACAATTTCCTCTTCAAGAGGTCGCGCTGTTCACCAAAAGAATCCCTTTCCGTAGATAATTCCAAAGAGTTATTATCCAAGATGGGACTTCCCATAGGTGTCGCGGGACTTCGAGGGCATAAAAGCGTTTTGTCCTTTGGCTTTCTGCCTTCGAGGGGTTTGGATGCGGACGAGGAGGGACTGTTACTACGACTGTGATGCAGAGAGTTGGGTGGACTCTGGCTGTGATAACTTTCCTCCTGATCACTAACACTTCGCTGTCTCTGTTTCCGCCTCATCCGTTCCCAAATCCCGTAATATTTGGTCCGTTTATCGTCAACTACTTCGTCTTCGCGACCACTGTCGTAGCGTTCAAACAACCGATCGTTTCTACGAACGGGTTCCACTAGCCGAGGAGTATGAGGGCTAACACTCTGGTCCTCTCTTAGCCTCTCGCGTGGACTCAAACTCCTCTCGATCTTGTGAATGGGGCTGAAACTCCTCTCTCTCCCCACAAGCTCTTCGCCGCTGTAGTCGCGGCGTTCGCGTTGACTAAAGCCGTACTCTCGTAATTCCTGTTCGTACGAATCGTCGTAACTCGCACCACTTCCCTGGCTGTAATCGTCTTCCAACCCTCGACTAAAATTCAAAAGAAAAACATACAATTTTCGATATTTTTCAAGCAATTTATGCAAAAAACATCTTTCCTAGTTTCATAGAAATTTTAAACTTATTTTCTTTAAGGTAGTTTTAAAGTGTAAAACGACCTCAAAATCACATTAGTCAGTTTTTACGAATGAAATTACGAGAAACCGTAAACAATCATAATTACCTATGCCTTCGATCGACATATTCCGCTTCGTGGAAATTCTCGTAGCGATTGTTGACAGTCTGACCACGACCTCGACTGTTAAAATTTCCACGTTGAGCGCCACGAAAATTACCACGACCCCTTTGTTGCGGGTTCTCAAAGCGATTGTAACCCCTCCCATGATTCTCGTAACCGATTCTGATCTCCCTAAAACAAAATTAAAACGTCAAGCTTCCAATAAACTAGATTATCATAAAACTTCGATACCTTTCGGGGTCTCTCGCTTCGAAGGGTTGCTCCTGTCGACGATCCCATTGACGATCGGCCGGTAACTGCTGACCACTCATCTCCATTTTCTCTTGAAATGCAAGCTGACATTCTCGACTGGCAAAATCGATCTGTAATTTCTTGCCACCGAGAGCTCTTCCTCTCATTTCGGAAACAGCAATCTGAGCATAATCCATCCGCTCGTAAAAGACCAATGCATGACCCTTCTCGCGATCGACGAGGGGATATGCAACGGGTCCAAAACGAGTGAATTGACGTGTCAAGAACTTCTCCGTGACAGTGTCGGCAATACCGTCCAGCCAAACGCAACTTGTAGGCATCGACTTGCCAAATCCAAGCTGTTTATACCAACAACAAAAAAACCACAAAAATGAATCGGTTGAAGAGTGTCGTCTTCTCTAATGTGCCGCATTATACCTTAATTCTGTTTGCTCCCAGATGTTCACCATCCATCTTTCTCATTGCTTTCACCACACTAGCAATGTCTGAATATTGAACGAAAGCATACGACGACACCGCACCTTGCTTTTTAATGTCAATTTCCTAGAAGAAGACACAAGTCGTTAACAAAATTGTACCTTAACGGTAGTTCCGCAAGTAAATTCGCTGTTTAAAACCAGTTCAATAACGAACGTCTATTAAAAAATTTTAGAAGCAACTTGAAAATACGTCCATATTTGTTTAAAACTAGAAAGATAGTTGCTTATGTTAAAAATGAAGCAATTTTGAAACATCAATTAAGAAAAAAAAACGACTAGTTGATCCTTTTTCAACTTCAGGATTCCCACACCAAAAATCATTTATTTATTTTTACCGAATTATTCAGTTAAATTACGCTAAAAAAAATCCTATTTTTTCAAGATGATTTACACTGAAATTCAATAGAATTGCGCATCGTGTTGATATTTTGGAATAATGTACCTCCCCTTCCCCCTCCCCACACACATTTTTGCAAGTACAGAAAGCGAAATAATTTTTTCATATTTTTTTCTGCCTCTCTTTTAATTCATAAATTGTGGCCTCTTCCAATGTAGAAAGAAACGAATATTTAAAGAATTTTCATTTCACCCAGTTTTTTTCCGGATTCCTTTTATGTAATTTTTTTTTTATTTTCTAAACAAAATTCAAATCCCCTTAAAAATCCGAAATTGGAAAGCTGGTTGAAAGCCTGCTACTTAAGGTACCCACATCCATTCATAATGAGATCACGACTGACAGATCAAATCCCTCATTTATCCGTCAATGAATGGGCTCTAGAGATGAGATCCATCAGTTCAGATCTGCCAAGTTATGAGATCCAACAGATCTGACGCAGTGCCGTTTCTCCACACTGAGGCGCCCATTGCAAACGTTTAGTGGCGCCCACCAGTTTAAGGAGACGCGCCACAAATAACAAAAATGCAAATAAACACAAAAGTTTCTCTAAATCGTGGGTGGAGGGGGTTAGAGACCTCATATAAAACATAATGGCCACTGCAGTGGCGGGACATCTAGAGGTACAAAAACAAAATAAATATCTATTCCACCACCATAAGCTAACGATCTCAAATTTCTAATTCGTTTGCAAATGGCTTAAAACGGGGAAAAATCAGATATGCGATCTTCTTTCATCCCGATCTGACAATTAAAGGAATGGTTAGCTTAACCAAAAAAAAGTTCAATTTTAAATATTGTTAAAATCAATTTAGAAAACTCGTTTACTTGTCAGATTTACACATAAATAAAAGTCCGATGTTCCTCTACGTCCCCGTACTTTGATCTCCATTTTTTTTACTTTAAAATCCACAAAACTCGTTAAGTTATGAATTGTTCAATCGAACTTTTTCGATGTCATTGAGGCTTTTTTTATTTAAACAAAATTTCAATTACTTCTTCCATTTGCAACTTTATAAAAGTAATTAATAATTTTTACGAAATAAAAGTCAACTTACGATGATATCTCCAAACTGCTCGAAATGTTTCCTGAGTTCAGCAGCGGTGATATCTTTCTCCAAATTGCCAATAAAAAGAGTCCTCGTCGCTTTGGGATGATATTCGTCCAACTCGGCCTCTAGAGGACGAAACTCGTTGTCGTCCACGTCGACACCTTCGTACGGAGTCACCTCGATCTTACTACCGAAGAACAGTTTGTCCTTCGATACCTCCATAGCTTTCTCCACGTCTTCGGGTCTACGAGAGTGAAAAATATATCCAGACATTTGAAATCTAATCCAATCAAACGACACAAATGCGTTTCTAGAAATTGAAATTTTACTTTTTAAAACAAACTACGGCGTATCTATCAGTTCCCTGTCCTATCACTTTCACCATTGTGACTTTACCATGTTTTTTGTACTCGTGAAACAAACCATCTTTGAGGCTAGTATCTTTAAGCAAAAACAAAAGAAAAACACGAAGAAGAAAAACCATAAATTAGCAAAAACAAAAATACGAAAAGTGCCTTCGTTATCTCTCGATGACGAGAAAAGAAGACTTTTGTCAAGATTTTTTAAAAAAGACTTACTGAACTTACCACTGGATCTAACGGGAAGATTTCGAACACAGATTCCGAGATGCCTTTTATCGTCCTTGTCGCCTATCGTCGAATCCATCGAATTGGAGTTATTGAACGAAGCAATTCCGATGGAAAGAATGCTACCAAGGGGCGCAGGTGTAGAAACGGCAGACTGAAGTTGCGGCATCGGTGTCGTAGCCACACTAGACGGCTTATCGGCATTCTTACCAGTCTTACTACTGCTCCAACTTTTAAAGATGAAACAAAACAAAAAGCTTCAACTTTGCAAACCTTTGAGAAAAATGGTGCTTCTTTCGGGACTCCGATCATTCTTACCTCGGAGATCTCGACCTGGAACCAGATTGCGTGTGACTACTGCTGCTCTCGCTACTACTGCTACTACTTCTCGTACCGCTGACGGTACTCGAAGACTGTGAACCAGTCGAACTCTGAGACTGAGATCTAGACCGAGACTCCGATCCGGATCGAGAACAAGACCTTCAAATAGAAAAGATAAAAAAAAAAGTTGGCGATTTTGAACAGAAATCGTTTTCGTTGTTTCAAACATTCCGATCGAGACTAACCTGTTTTGTCTGGGTTTCGTCCGACCGGGAGACGTTCTAGACAATCTTCCCGAAGAACTATCTCGATCTTCCCCATACTGCTCCGTCGTTTGAGTGTACCTCTGCTGATCGAAATGTTGCCTAGAGTTGTGACTCCGATAGATCGGCTGAGTTCTAAAATTAGACGATCGGATGACAAATTAAGTTTTTTTTTTTTCGTAAATTTTCTATCTTGGAGCAATTTATTTGCGCAAATCTAGGTTTTAAGGTGGAAACATTTCTTAAAATTTGCGATAATTTGAGCCAATTTGTGTTAAAAACCAGACCAAAAGAAGGTTTCATATAAGCTGCTGCAAGTATTTCCAAAAACCTGCAAAAGCCCTTTCGAAATGAGCTGCTCCTCCCTCACCTGTCAACTGTTGCCTGATATCCAGCAGCAGCAGTGGCGCCCCCACGATAGGCCCTTTCTCTCGTCCTTCCTCGACCTTGATATAATTCCTCTTCGTGGTAATTGACTGGCCGCCTCATGAAATTCTCTCGGTCTGTTGTCCGCTCGTAATAATGACTAGAACGTTCGTAACCTCGCTCCTCGGCCAACCTGAAAATTCAAATAAAAACCCGAATCAAAAATAAAAATCTGTTAAAATTCTGTTTCAATGATGATTTTTCTTCACATAATTCCAATACGACTTTAAAAAACAACAAATTGATAACATTTTTTTTATTATAAAAAAAGACACTTTTGTGTGTTTGTGTAAAACAATAATTTCAATTCAAGACACTTGTGTTGTTTGTGTGTTGCTTTTACTTTTATCAACAGATTTACCACAAAAATACGTTTTACTTATTGATATATTTAGTCACTAAACAAAATAATCAATAAATCAACAAAAAAAATTGAGCAATAAGACAAGGGAATGTCAAAAAGTTTCTCAACTTTATTATTTTTACGTTTCAGAAACAATATAAGGAGAAATTAAATATTAGAAACTACAATAACAGCTGGTATATTTTCATGTAAATATCGTTCAAAATAAACGTTTAATTGAAAACAATTATGTCTCATGGTATAAGAACAGCTCGTTTTCGAACATTTTGATTATTTATTCCGTCTTTTAGGAGCAAATGCAAAGATAAATTCTAAATTGTTTAGAAACTAGAAGGGTACCTTAATCCCGTATACATTGTACCACATGAGTTAAATGAATTCAAATTAAATGTGTTTAGGATGAATTATACGAAATACAGTTAAGGACATGAATCCAAATAAAAATTGACTTTATTATTAATATTTTAAAAATTGAAATACTAAATCAGTAGTTTCTATATTATATTTAAGTATTAACTCAATATTTTGAGATTATTAACTGTGAATAAAATTGAATTCGACGACATATTGTTTGTTTGTCCTTCACGGGGCTCTGTAGAACATGTTTATTATTTAAATGCATTTAAATTATCAGCTGTGTGTGTACTAAGGTATTACGGGGGGGGGGGGGGTGTTTTAATTTTTCAAACTAAACTTTTTAAAGATTTAAAAAAATATAGTCTACTTAAAAGTTGGGCCAATAATCCTCACTATCAAACATTTTTAAGTCTTATTAAAAAAAATATTAGCATAAAAATACTCATAAAGTGATTTCTTTTCATTTTGCACCTGAAAGACAGAATAATCACGTTTAACCTAACCTTAAAATTGCGATAATTTCAATCTGACACAAACAAGTTTATTTTAAAAGATAATTAACATAAGAAATAAGTTAAAGTAATTTAGCTACCCTTCTAGTTTTTTTTTTAAAGAAAACTTCCGAATTTCTTTTAAAACTTTTTGATCTTCCCTCGTTATAAAGGTACAGTATACCAATTTCGACCAAAAAAAAATTAAGAAACAATGAAAAAGTTCACTCTTCTGTGACAATGAGTAAGTAGGTAGTAAATAATATAATTATATTATTAATAATGTAGGTGCCAGGCACAATCAACCGAACAACATCTAACAAAAAAACCACAGAAATATAATAGATAATAATAGATAATAATAATAATAATAATAATAATAATAATAATAATAATAATAATAATAAAAAATAACATATAATACAAATGTTAAATTTTTACATAATATAAGTCAGTCCCTAGCTAAAAATAAAAATGTAAATTGCACTTCATTTTTATGGCTTCAGAAAAAGTCCTAATTAAAGTAGAACTGAAAAATAAAGGAGGGTTTTTTTTAATAAAAAAAAATATTTTGGCAGAATTAAAAAAAAAGCTGGGTACACACGATCATTTTTTGGCTTGATCCATCCCTTTTGGAACGACCAGGAAAAAATTATTTGCCCAGCTCACCTCTTTTAAGAACGCAAGTAGATCATTTATTTTGTGCGCGTAACGTTAGATGGCGCCACTAGCCCTCCTCCCATAGAAATATACTGCAGACACTCTTCTACTCAGACTCACCTTTTTTTTTTTACGTGGCAAACTTTTAAAGTTGCGTCATTTGCTATTTCGACACGTGCTCTCTCTCTCTCTTCACTTATAATTATGTTCTGGGGTAAGTTTGTCCACGTGCTGATAAATAGGGTTGTTTTGGACGTGTCTTTTAGAGCTCTAAAAGGCTTTCTATTTCAACTAATTGGCGATGAGTGTAGTTTGCCACCTATGGAGGTTGCAGGCGCCATCTACCTTACATTTACACAAATATTTTTCTATTGATCCGTATTAAATGTAAGCGATTATTTTAATCAAAATTACACATGATTCTGTTTTAATTGGAAACGGAACAGACTAAACAGAAAAGAATGAAGTATAAAGGCCGCCTCGTACTTCATTCTTTTCTGTTCAGTTCCCATTCTGTTCTTTCCGTTGGGGGTCATATATTTAAAAAAAGCAGTTCTAATGTCCATTCCGTTGGCATAAAACGAATGAACAGAATGGATAGAACTTTGCTGAACTTTGGTGGGAAATCTGTTCATGGTAGCCAATCAGAATAACATAGGACGTCATCAGCCACACCTTATCCTGTTTATCGTCCACTTCCTATTATGGGATGGAGACCTATGATGCCAGTTTCTCTTATTTTATTAAATAATTATGTTGCCAGTTTCCCTATCTTATTTTTTCCCTAAGATTTGCCCTATGTGTTTCTTATTGGTCAGTTGTTCTTGCTGTTCAGTTTAGTCATTGATAGTATATGAGCTTTCCTTTGACATGAACTGAATGGACAGAACGGAAAGGAACAGAATGGAATAAAAAGAATGAAGTATAAATAAGGCGGCCTTTAGACTATTACTTTACTGGACTTGGCTGGCAACTTCCTATCTTCTCCATGTTAAAGCGTTGAATGCCTGGTCTAACGCAAAGTGAAGCTAGCTCCGTCTGGTGGCATTATTTGTGCGTAAAATTTGTGTAACAGTCTCGTTTTTGCAAAGGGGAAGACATTGGAGGTGAATCATGTACTGTATGGCAAGCCATTATAGTTTTTCCACTATGTACTGGATTTTCAGATATTAATTCTACTCTGGGAATCCAGTAAAACGTGGATAAAAGAGTAAAATGGTTTTCCATATATACGATCTTGATGTGAATCTGAATGAATCACGGCAAACCTTAGTGAATCTCGTACATGATTTTTTCTTCAATGTCTGCCCCTTGAAATATACCCTCTATAACTACAAAATGAACTCGTCCAAAACTTGACTTTTACTATAGTCCCGCTAGAGGCGCCGTTTGGAAAACGACGATGCAAATCTGTCAAACACAAAATTTCGGGAGTTGCCAGTCCAGTAAAGTAATAAAAGTTATAATTTTGTCAGGGGTTTACTCCCCCCGAGGCGTAACTCTTTTTACCGTTACCCAACCTATGGCACCCGTGGTCACCTTTGACCACGGTCGGTCCACATATGACTACGGTAGGTCACAAGTGGGCCCGGGGTTGCCCATCCCCATGCCGGGTCCTAACCGACCGGGATCGGCCGACGCTTTTTCGACAGTAAAAGTCTAAGGTTTACTTTCCCATCATTGGCTAATGCAGTACGATTTGAAGAAAAATGTTTATGTTTCCACGTAGGTCCTAGATTGACAAGCCAGAATTGATCGTCTGTACTCAGCTTAACAAGAAGTCATCAGGGGTCAATTAAACCAGTTGTTTTACTTTAAGATAACTAACTTCAACTGACAGGAGGACACATTAGGCAAACAAGTTTAATTTTCACTTTTTCTGTTTCTTTTCCTGATCTTCTCAAATTGACTTGAAAAGTAGAAATAAAAACATTTCCTAAAATTTTTTTTTTTTGATAAATAAAACCTGGCTCAAAGGCATTCAAATTGTAAATTTTGGCCCTTGACCACGTTCCAAAATAAATTAACCAAAGAATATTAAAGAGTTTTCCAGCTAAAATCATTTAAAATTGAATATTTCAGAAAATTAAATACATCAAAAATCTAGAAAATTAAAAAAAGTTAATGAATTTTTTATATAAAAAACCAAGGTTTAAAAAAAAATCATTTTCTTCAAAATAAAATTACAATTTCACAACCACAGTTTTATTTTAAATTTCATATAATTATTAATTTCATATGAGATATTTAATTTTAAACGATTTAGCTTTGCTTCTCCATACTTTGATAATAATTATTAATTAAGCAGCAATTTGTGATTGATTATTTAACAAATTATACAAAACTAAATTAAAACTTAAAATTTTTCAGAAATTCGTTATTGAAAAATAAGAATAATTATAACCAATCATATTAATTTTTAATTATAATAAAACAACTTATAAAAAAATAAAACTATTTTCTCATGTGGGTGCGAATTCAGACACATCGGCAAGTTTGCGAAATTCGCGAAATTTATGACGAAATTCGTGTCAACTATAGGCAGAATATTTTTTTTTAAATAAAGGATCAAATTTTTGTATCGCAAATTTTTTAGAGCAACTGAAATTATTTTATTAATTATTTTATAAAATTTTCAAAAAATTTATGTTTTGAATTTTCTGATATTTTAAAAAATATCACAAATTTTCACAATTCTGAAAAATCTTAATTTATTTTCAAGGGTGACATTAACAATTTTACTAAAATATGAAATTATATCCAAAATGATTTTTTAAAAAAAAATCGTAAAGTCAACACGAAATGCATATTTTGCATTTTTTTCGGGGGAGGGGCCTCTATATAAAACGCACTATTTCTAAAAAAAACCCCCACAAATTTCCTTAATTTGGTCTTAATTATAACAGATAGTTAGGAGGAGTTATAAAAAATTAGGCAACAATAATTACAAAACCTAATTACTCCTCCTTTTCATGCAATTAAATACTGCAATATCTTCCCCCATTGTAAATCTTCACAACCATTAAACCATCTCTCCAGCATTATCCACATAGAAGGTGGCGCCACCTAACCTTCCTCATTAAATATATACTATACAAGAACATGTATTTAAGACTTTGTTGTTATTGTGTCCAAACTTTTTTTCTGCTTATTAGCAACAATGCAAACCGGTCTACAAATTTCCCCCAACCCGACCCCACCCTCCTCCCCTTAAAATCTCTCTCATTGTAAAAAAAAATTCAGTCCTAAAATAAGCACAACTTTTAAGTGTACTCTCGAGTGACAGGTCGGTCACTGACCTTGCCAAAAAGAAATAGCCTCCTCCTCATATACACAATTGTGTCTCGCTTGCATGCATTATTAAGAACAACAAAATAGGACGACTTTCAGGTAGAAAAAAAAAAAACCCCAACCTCCTTACTATTAATGGAGGAGGAGGAAAAAACGGAGGTTTGATTCTGGGAAAAAATAAAGAGAAGACAGCCTTCAATTCAATTTCAAGCCTTGTTCTCATATCGATGGTGCGAAACCATCATTTTTAGATTATTATTTTTTGAAGAAAAAAAAAAAAAAACATTAGCTGAAGCCTTGAGCTGAAAGAACCAATTATGAAAAAGTACGGAAACCTCTAAAGGACTTATTACAACGAGAAACATTTTGAGTAACATTTCTTTCCATTTTTCAAGCAACCATCATTGCAATAATTGCACTTTAAGACAGGCATTTAGAAATCGGGACGAGCACAAGTTGGCTCCGCCCTTTTTTTTGACAACCACAACTTCTAATTGGCTGGTTATGAAGTCTGACATCACACGCTCCGCCCTTTTCATTGTTGAACAACACAAAAAACCAATTAGACATTGCCGGTCGTCAAAAAAAAGGGCGGAGCCAACTGAAGTTCGTCCCGATTTTTAAATGCCTGTCATATTGATTGCATCATACTGATTAAGGCCTACTGTTTTTTTTACGAGCAGTTACGACCAGTTTTATAAGTGCGCAGGAACTGAACACGACAATCATGTAAAGACAGGAACACGCAGACGTTTTATGAGCGTCAGACCACATATCAACCAATTGGAAATTGAAAAGAGCGGGGGCATGTGACGTCAGACCACATAACAAACCAATTAGAAGTTACCTGCCCTCATAAAAAAGGCTAAGCAAACATCTGCGTGTTCCTGTCTTTACTTGCCTGTCTAACCATGCCCAATGTGTGTCTATTCTACACTATGGTAATGTCCTGTACCATAAGGATGGAAGGGAAAAAAACAAACTTCCATCTGGTGATAAGAGTTTACATAAACAATCATGATTTTCGTTTATCCATCTATCATTTTGTTTTTATATATATATATATATATATATATATATATATATATATATATATATATATATATATATATATATATATATATATATATGAGAGAGAGAGAGAGAGAGAGAGAGAGAGATGATGGTATGTTTATGTGTTGTATTTTGTCAACAGTTTCACAGTCAACAGAGTAAGGAACCCAACATACGCCATCAGTAGTCTTTATTTTTCATTAATTGGCTTTGAGAATTCCCAAGTTTATTTATGGCGAGGGGGGGGGGAGAGATTTACCCTTATGGTCGGTGGGGTTATGGATTTGCGCAATGTTGATGTTTTCATCAACTAGTCTCATTGGTAGGCAAGGCCTACACAAATTGCATTTGAAAACGGCAGGCAATTTGTTTGAAATCGACTTCACTGGGGAAAAAATTTTGGACCAAGTTTGGCTCATTTTTGTTTGCGCTTTGTTACAAACAAAAAACATATTCAGATATAAAACCAAAAATTATATATCAGTGGCCAGCACTGACAGCAAGCCACGGTTTTCCACCACAAAGTGGTCCATATGAAGCGAGCTGCAACAACCACAAAGTGGTCCGTGTGAAGCGATCCTAATACCGAGTACACACCTGATTAATTTAAATGCATTTAAATAATAAACGTGTTCTACAGAGCCCTGTGAAGGACAAACAGAAAATATATCGAATTCAATTTATTCAGTTAATAATCTGAAAATATTGAGTTAATACTTAAAATATAATTTATAGAAACTACTGATTTAGTTATTTCAATTTAAAATATTAATAATAAAAGTTAATTTTTATTTGGATTCATGTCCTTAACTGGATTCCGTATAATTCACCTAAACACATTTTAACTAATTTGTGTACAAGGTATAACACCTTGTCCACACTAGTGTAGTCACCAACAACAGTTACTAGTTGCAATCTTGCCTAATTTGTGCCTGGCCTTAAAACGGGTGATAGGGGGGCAGGGGGAGAAAACAGGCAGTTAGAAATCCGAGAGAACTTCAGTTGGCTCCGCCCTTTGTATGACGACCGGCAACTTCTAATTGGTTTGTTGTGTGGTTCGACGTTGAAAAGGGCGTAGCATGTGACGTCAGCCGGTTGCCGGTCGTCATAAAAAGGGCGGAGCCAACTGAAGTTTTCTCCGATTTCTAACTGCCTGTGGGGAATGGGGGTTTTTTTTTAGTAACAAACTGATCGACATGTCATGCCTGGAGAAACATGTGGAGCTCAGGTTCTCTCTCTCTCTCTCTCCTTGTTGATCTTTCTCTCCTAGAAAGACAAGTATTAACTGTTGATGATAAAAACTGCAAATATATATCATGTTGTTGTGTGAGAAAGAGCCTTGCAAATAGTTGGCAGCCACCTGTGATAAATGATCCAGTTGGAACATTTATTTATGGTGCGTATTTATTTACAACGTCGCCGCCGCCACATTTCGCCCCCACACAAACACATCGTCAATAGTAAGACTGGGTGGGTGACCGATCGATTGTAAATGTCTGGGCAAACAACCCTCCTCCTCTTAGACTCATTTCATTAGTACACACACTCACTGTGTAATAATTCTTGGTAGAAAAGACAAAAGGGCAATTTAGAAATATTAGAATAATAAATTAAAAAGATATTTTCTCTGCAACATTCTCTCTCTCTCTCTCTCTTAATTATTAACCAAACATCCTCTCTGATCTTGCTACTTATACATAGGGTGCGTTCGAAAACACCTAACTTCCTCACACTGATAAAACACCCAATCAATGACCTTGCATTGAAGTTATTGCAAAAAGATCGTTTCCACAATCAGATTCATAAATCTGCAACATTTGCAGACTTAAAAAATGATGTTTTTTTGTCAAGGTCATGTCGTAGAATTATGAGTTTAAGACAGGCAATTAGAAATCGGGATGAACAGAAGTTGGCTCCACCCTTTTTATGACGATCGACAACTTTAATTGGTTTGTTGTGTGGTTTGACGTTGAAAAGGGCGGAGCATGTGACGTCAGACAGCATAACCAACCAAATAGAAGTTGTCGTTCGTCATAAAAAGGGCGGAGCCAAATGAAGTTCTCCCCGATTTCTAACTGCCTGTGAGTTTAAGTGGGAAGCTCCAAAAGCGTTTCTGTGGCTCCACCTTAACAGAATCCCAGATGTAGGATTAGTCAATTATCACGATATATACACCTTCCATAATGCAAATGACATCCCAGCATGCAAGTTTAATCTCTCATCATTGTCTTCTAACAAAACAAGCTTTCCTTATGGCGCAGTCCCACTAGGCTGGTTTCCCAGCTGCTGGCTGGTTGTAGCACTCTAGCAGCATAGTCTGAACTGCTACTAGCAGCTGCTTTCTCCAGTGGGCTAGTGATTTTAACGGTGGCTGGTGAAGTTGGACATGTCCAACTTTAGCAGCTACAAGCTGGTCATGTGACTCCCTTCCTGCTGCTGCCATCTAGTGTGAACTTTTTGTTGCTAGTAGTGGCACTAGTGGCAGTTGAAACTCCACTGCTTGGGTTGGTTGTTGTTAGAGTTTGTGTTTTTGCAAGACGGTGATTGGATGACTTGCACTGCTAATACCAGCAGGGACTGGACAAGTGTGAACCCAAAGCAGCTGCTGCTTGCTGTTGCTGCTAATAGCCAGCAGCAACCGGCCTAGTATGACTGCGCCTTTAGTATTAATTTTATTAGTCATTAACATAATACATTTTTATTGAGCTTTCTAAACTAAATTAGCCTTCTGTCATAGGCCCTCTATGAACTTGCTTCCAGAATAATAATTTCAAATATATGTTTCATTACTAGATTAATTGGAGTTGTTTTCAAACAAAACTCTTGCACAAACTTAGTAAACACACAAATCTTGTAGACAGTATTGAGTTTTCGAATGCACCCACTGCAATAACGGACTTTCCTTCCGCCATGTCACAACATCCAGCTGGACCAGATACAGAGGGAAGGAGGAGGAGGTTTGTTGTATGACAGGTCCCTGGTAACAGTTCAATATTACTAAAATAACTGGTTGTAACCAGATCTAATTATAATTTTCAACAAACTGCAAAGTTTGACTAAAGAAAGCAATGACCCGACCCCTTGTTTCAAATCAGAAATGAGAACTTTTTTTTGTTGTTAAAGTTACATTTGCAAACTTAGAAAACGTCCATTTTTTACACATAAAAAACGAACAATAATTTCAAGTTTCTGAGGAGGAGAAAAAAAAGCCATTTTTTATCAATGACTTAATCCTGGTTTTTCAGTTATCTCAATGCCTTTTTTATTTAAAAAAAGCAATTTGTTGTTTTTATAAAAAAAAAAGTTCCTTTAGGTCTTTTTTTCCTGCAAATGATGCAGAACGATTATAAAGAGATTCACTTATTTTAGTCAATTTTAAGTCGAAAAAAAGATATTGCTTAAAAGAGAAGATAATAAACAAAAGGTGCAAACTCATTTTATGCAAGAAATAAACCGAGCCTTGTGTCTTTGTGGAGTAGAAAAAAATGCTAATATAAAAAAAGCGTAGAAAAAGAGCCACTCCCAAAGGCTGGCTGTCGTCGTCGTTAATATTGACAGTTTTGCAAGCAATACAAAATGTAATCAAATTGCAAATTGGTACTTTCGCATATGTAATTGACTCAAGACACAAAAAAGGAGATCCTTTCACTACTCATCTCCCCCCCCCACTTTCCCTTTCTCAAATCCAAATTCCCCTTGAAAGATTCAAAATTAAACTTTAGACCTGCTTCACATGAACCACTTTGTGGCGCCACATAATAAAGTACATCTTCACATGAACCACCGCCACCGTCTTCTCTTGTTACCACAGTGTGGCAATGAGTGTTTGAGTCCTGCCACAAGACAGGCAATTAGAAATCGGGACAAACAGAAGTTGGCTTCGCCCTTTTTATGACGAACCAAACAACAAACCAATTAGAAGTTGCCGGTCGTCATTAAAAGGGCGGAGCCAACTTCTGTTTGTCCGATTTCTAACTGCCTGTTGCCACAAGTGGCTCAGATTAAGGATGCCCGATTCGATTAATCAGAGAATCAATTTTTTTTAGTTTCGATTAATCGTATAAACTGAATCGATTCAAAACCGCTACAACGATTCTTAATTCGATTTTTCTTCTCAAAAAGTTTGTTTCTCTCTCTAAATTTTACTTTTGTTAAACTACGGAGCCCTGTAAAGGACATGCCAGATTTTTTTAAAGCGCCCTCTTGTAGCAGCAATGAATAAATTATTAATTGTATGGTGCGCACAACATGGCATAATTAACATGACCGAATAAAAGAGATTAAACGTCGACATGTCGAGATTCTAAAAAAAAATCGACATGTTGAGATTTTTTTTAAAAAAAAACTTCCCATGTCCTGTACAGGGCTCCGTATTAAACCCACATGACGTCACACCTTTTTAATGAAATGAAATCGTTGAAGCGATGAAAACATCGTAAGAGTAACAGAATGTGTTTGTAATCTATTAAGCTAAGAAATCAACACAAAATCGGAATTATAATCCGATTCGATCCATAAAAAATCGATTCTTCAGTGACTTTTGGCCATCCCTAGCTCAAGACTCATCATTAACGCTTGGATTTTTATGCAACATCAAGCAAATGTTTCTCAATCTGTGGCATAAAGTGCCAATTGTGAAAATAACAACTGCCCATTTAGACCAACCAACAATTATGGTTTTTTTTTTCAATTAAAAACACTGGTTAGAGGCTAGAACTGTCTAGTTGACAACTGATAGTAACCAGGCAAATAGCCTCTAACTAGAATTTTTGATTAAGAAAAGCATAATTGCAGTTGCTCTAATGATTACTCCACAACTGACCCTTGGAAGACAAACCCGAGACACATTTGCTTTGATATTGCATAAAATATGACCTTGACAACAACAAAAATTACGCTATTTTATTGTCAAGGTCATGTTGCAGACTCATGGGTCGGAGTGGAAACAATGCTTAACTTTTACTAAGCAGAGGGACAACTTAAGCCTCGTTATCACGGTGGCGATAGTTCTCTCATGAGAGAGAGTAGCTGTCATGAAAGTTGCGATAGTTCACTCTCTCACGATAGCAACTTTCTACATGTGTTGAAGTAACGTGATAGTTCTGTCACGTGACAGTGTGACGTGTCAACAACAGTGTTGCCTCTCTCCCTCCAGAAGCCGAATTTCCCTACAAAGTGGATATTTTTCCCTACAAGCTGTCACACAACAACTATTACTATTGCTTGACAGTACTATCAACTATCTAGCCAAACGAGATAGTTGTGATAGTCACTATCACAACAGTGTGATAGTGACTATCACGTGGTCTTCACGATGATAGTTTTCGCGATAGTTGCTTCTCTCATGACAGCAACTGCTGTCGTGAAAACGAGGCTTTATTTATGAAAAAAGAAAAGCTTATTGAATAAAAAGCCGAGTTCACACTGCAGCAACGTTGAATCGAAAATGTGCTCAACTAAAAATAAAAACCTTGAATCCATTTTTCAGTGAAGAAAGTGAATCAAGGTCATAAGTGTGTTTAACTCTTAAGATTTAAACCCAAGATACAAGAAAGAAAAAACCTAGTTCTCACATTCAAAGATTTCCCGTCAACATCACCTCCCTCCTTCATAAATTGCACTGTGTATTTTACCATTTCATCCCTCCCTCACCCACCACCCCCTACCCCCTCCCAACACACACACCTCAAACAAATCACGTTTTTTTGGTAAAATGTGACCATGGGTTATTTTAAGTCAAGGGTACAAAGATAAGCCATGTTGATTTGAAAAATAATAATAATGGAGACTAAAAAACACAATAAAATAGATAAGAAAACATTACAAAAATCACACACACACAATATATAATAATAAAGTCACGCAATTGTAACAATAACAACAACAATAATAATAACGACCACCAGGGGGAGCAGCACCGATATTAAACAAATACAAATCACACAAGGAACTACTACTTTGTGTGGTGTTTTGTTTTGTGTTCAAGAGTGTCACACGAGTGGGTGATACAATATTCACACTTGTTCCCTAGGAATGTGCAGCAACAACATGGGATCAGGAAGAAGAAGATTGGATCTTTTTTTGTTTTACTTCAAATTGGTTTCAAATCGGAAAAAAAATGGATATTTTAAAAACCTGTAATTTTTTTTTTATAAAAAATATCACAATGATTGTAACTTAAGCTGGCAGAATAGTTAATTATTTTGCTTTCACCCCGCAGATGGCGCCACTGCAGTGACTAATGCCTCATAGACGTTTTTGGTATAATTTAGACGCAAAAAAAAACGTCAAGCAAACTTTTTTCTTGGAAATACAACATTATGAAAAAAATTCAAATTGTTTTAAAAACTAGAATAGTAAAAGATTTATGATAAAAGATTTTTCAATGGCAATATCTTACAAAATAAACAATTTTATAGTTCAGTTTGAAAATGACAAGGGTGGCAGTGATTTAAATCATGATTTAAATCAAATGATTTTTAAAAAAAAACTCACATTTATTTAAACATTAAAATTCTACAATAAAAATAAAACAGTTCCCAGCATTTTTCTCTATTTTTATAAAATAAAAGTCCGGTGGTCCTTTCCTTTCATTAATGCATTATTTTTTCGGAAGACATGCTTGAGGAAGTATCCCCCAATTGACTGGTGGAAATCAGGGACAAATACTGTAGATATACATGTAAACAGTAATAGTAATCTATTTAAGAACCTCAGAGGTAAACCGTTTTAAGTCACCAAACATAAATTTTACAGTGGAGTAATTTGCAAGTTTTCCTCTTCATTGAAGGAATAGGACTTAACATGGTATACCACCATCTAGCAGCCAATGTGTAAAACTGTGGACTTACCACTGTTTACCACTGATAGAACTTGACAATCTGTTTAAAAAACACAAATTTTACATCTTATGAAAATGTAAAATCGTGTTTTTTTCTTCTTAAAAAGTGACTTAACACAGCTTACCTCTGAGGCACTGATTTGCTTTGGGAATATGTTCAGAATGTTAAATTAAAAGTGCTTGAAACTTATTATTTTCAAATTTAAATGTTTCTTCTTAATTTGCAATTATTTTACTAACTTAACAATTAACAATGTTATTATTACTCATTTTTGCAAACATCGTCATAAAAAATTAATATTTCATATAAATGAAAAAAAAAATCTGATTTAAATAAAAAAAAATCGATTTGATTTTTTTTTAAAAAATCAGCCACCCTGAAAATGACCCATTTTTTGTCAAATGGAAATTTGACATTTCATAAAAAACTAATTTCGCCTTTTTCAAACTGTTATAAAAAGTTTATTTTCAAAGATATCAATCATGAAAAAACTTTTAGCATTTATCACCAACTATTCTAGTTTCTAAAACACTTTGAATTTTTTTCGTAATACTTCTTCTGAAAAACTTCACTTGAAAAACATAAAATTGTCTTAAAACTGCGGGTGAAAAGAAAATACCTCATAAAACAGTTATAGCCACTGCAGTGGCGCTATTCGTGAGAAGAAAACAAAATAAATATCTATTGAATCACCTTAAGAAGTCCAGTTACTCAAATCGTTGAGGAAACGCAAAAAAAAAACTTCGAATCTTTTTATATAAAAAAAAAAAGACAGGAAAAACCTGAATTTGATTTTTTTTTTTGACGTTTCATTTTGCTATTCAGGAAGCTAAATCGATATCTGCAATCTAATAATAGATTCCAGATATCGATTCAGCTCTGATTAAATAGGATCGGCAAAACTACGGACTTAATGAGTTTTGAAGAAAAAAAAGTGTAGCGTTTGCCCAGTAGAATTAGCAGAGCGCATGCGCATTACCATCTTATCGTTTTACATAGGAAAGTGAATGCAGATTTGCGTTAGCAGCGCCATCTATTGATCAAGAAATGGAAACTGCCGATGAGACGTTCACTATAGGTTTGGTTAGGTTAGTTTTCCTATATAAAACGATAAGATGGTAATGCGCATGCGCTCTGCTAATTAGAATGGGCAAACGCTAGTAAAAAAAAGCCCTCAATTTACTTTTCTAGTTTCTAAAAAATTGTAATCACAATTTTTTTTTGTGTGAAAAAAGTTGCTTTGAAACGAGTTTTATCAATTTGATTAATAAAAAATTTATATATAAAAAGTTCAATTTTCGTTGAACCCTTGATTAGAGACTAGAATAGGAAAACAGGAGAGAGAGAGAGAGGTGGTGATTTTTTTGTGTTGCATTCATTGCGCACAAATTCCATTGCTGTACTGACCACCACCACACACACAGTACTACTACTTATATTAAAGCTGCTGTTTGTTGTTCTCACCCACGACGTGCAACTCTCGTTTGTAAACCACGAGCAAAACGAGAAGGACGTGAACGAAAGCGACACAGAGGGCGCCTGAAACGTCTACCACGAAGTTGAGACCGTAAAAACTTGTTGAGGAAGAGGCTACGAAAACAGCCACAATGGCCACCGCCACCGCCAATTCGACTTCTTTTAAACCTGTATTTTTTAATTCAGACACTGACTGACTGACTGGGTCTTAATTCATCACAATTTCTCATTCATCATCATTAAGATGGTTTCTTTCCGAAGAGCAAAAAATTAAGAGAAACTAGAAAATGTTTTTAGAAAACTAGAAAAGCACCTCAATCACTTAATGGCAGTTTTTTTTTAAATTTCATGTTGATATCTTTCAAAATAAACTTTTTTATAAGCTTATTTTAAAAGATATTAACATAAAATTACCCTTATAAGTAAGGACACAACCAGAAGAAAAAAAAAATCACATTTTCAGTCAAAATAAACCTCGTTAGAGGCTAGAATTCAGAGGCTATACACGTCTAACTTCCTCATATTATAACTAGCCTCCGTCCAGGTTCTTTAACTGAACAATGCATTTTCTGGTTGCGCATTACTTATAATTGATTGAGTTATTAACTTATTACCCTTCTAGTTTCTAAAAAATGCATTCTGCTTTTTCTTTATTTTGCATAATATGAAAGAATAATCAAGAATTCGAGAAGCTTTTTACACTTTAAAACCACCTTAAAACAAAAATTATGCGTTTTTTCGTAATAAAGGAGGCTGCTTAGAGGCTAGAGAGTTAACCTACAACTTAGGTCTGTGATGCGGCGCCGCGAAAAAAAAACGGCTCCCAAACAAAAACAGGCAATTAGAAAACGGGGCAAACAGAAGTTGGCTCCGCCCTTTTTATGATGACCGGCAACTTCTAATTGGTTTGTTTTGTGGTTCGACGTTGAAAAGGACGGAGAGCATGTGACGTCAGACTACATAACCAAACAATTAGAAGTTGCCGTTCGTCATAAAAAGGGCGGAGCCAACTTCTGTTTGTCCCGTTTTCTAATTGCCTGTCAAACAAATGAAAGACTGGAACGTCTTGATAGCTGCTCGCCCACTAGGTCGGTGCCGCACCACTCACCTAGTGAGCGAGCAGATTTATTCACAGGCATTTAAAGCATAGCAAAATACAGTCGTTTGCCCCGCCCTTTTATGATCGTCATACCAAATATTAACCAATTAGAAATTGAAAAGGGCAAAAAAGTATGTGACGTCAGACCTAACCAACCAAGTAAAAGTTGCCATTCCTCATAAAAGGGGCGGGGCAAACAAATGTATTTTGCTGTGCTCGCTTGCCTGTCTTTATTCAGATATATTTTATTTCTAGAAGAACTCTAGCCTCTAAACAGTCTCTTTTATGACAAAATGAAACATAATTCGTATTACCTTTAATGATCATAATCATAATTCATATTATTTTCTTAAAAAATATTACATTACTGAAAAAAGGACAATAATAATAATAATAATAATAATAATAATAATAATAATAAAGCACTTTTTCTCTTGACGTCATTTCCGCAGCCAATCAAATATTGGGCTCCACCCTAAACACCCCTTTTGTTCCTTACCATATTATAATCAAACTCACTTTTGTCCAATAATAGACAATTCCCCCACCCGAACACCACCCATTCTCACGATCATTAGGACAACCATTATTACGACAATGCCACCCTCCCCCCTCCCTACTACTTTAAAGACCCTGGCGGACGTAGTTTTAACCCAAAAAATCGATTTCTGATGGATAGAATACATACACACAACGTGTTTCCATGGCAACCACACATTTATTGGACAAAAATCAAGACACACACACACATAGGCAACAATCTTCCTTTTTTCCTTTTCTATTCCCTACTCCTGAACATGCGCATTTCCTTCAATATATTTTTCTAAAAGCAACAAATAAACAACAGAATTTATATTTATTTCTGCATTTTTTTTCAAGTTCATTCATTTTTCTGTCTTATTTTTTTCTTCATCTTGTGACTATTTATAATATATATCTTGTATGTGAAGAAAAATGAACAAAATTTCAATATTTATCATTTTTTTTACATTTACTTCCACTGTCAGTTGGGACTGTAGGCATTAAATTAAGGGCCACCTTGTACACACACACATGAGTTAAATGAATTCAAATTAAATGTGTTTAGGTGAATTATACGGAATCCAGTTAAGGACACATGAAAAGTGGGAGGGGGTGACTGAAATTGAAATGAAAGGAGTAAAAAAAGGAAAAAACAACGCGCATGCGCACAATTGCCTGTGAATTTTGCTCCCGTCATTTATGACGGGTTACCCCACTAGTATATTATTAATTATTAACAAAATATTGATTTTAATATTTCAATTTAAAATAATAATAAAGTCAATTTTTATTTGGTTCATGTGTCCTTAACTGGATTCCGTACAATTCACCTAAACAAATTTTGAATTCATTTAACTTATTTGTGTGTACAAGGTATTAGGCAAAGCGCAAATTAGGCAACAATCCAATCTTGCAACCAACAACTGTTGCTGGAGACACTACACTGGCGCCACTGCTGCATTTGCAGGCACCAAATTGGTAGTTGGCATACAGAGCAGAGGGAACAAGCAACCCCATTGTGTACCAGCAACCACTCTCTTGTCACGTGATCATGATTTCGTTGCTGGTTACTCGCTCATTAGGTTCCTTAATTTGAACCCGGCCTAACAGTTTATAGTCGCCGCAGCATAAGATGAAGCTCGTCACGTCAGAGGGATTGAAGGGAGCCAACAGTGAATTTAATTTACAAAAAAAAAAATCGCATTGAATATTTTTAATCGAAATCGAATCATCCGATTCATCGTTGACTTTAGGCAAATTCCTGTCAATTCTTCCCTAAATGCATGATAAATAATAATGAGACTATAAACACAGCATTAGAAGTCAAAATTGTATATTTGACTAATTTTATGGCACAACAGACCTAAAGTGTTGTTTCCACTCAAACTCATAAATCTGTAAATAGACGAGTCTGCAACATGGCATCAACATAAACATCCATTTTTTTTAGTTTTTGTTGTAAAGGTCATGTTGCAGACTCAATTAGTCTGAGTGGAAACGTACCCTCGCGTAATGAAAATTACTGATTGCTAAAATAATCTCACAAAATGGAGCTTCACATTTTCTAACAATGCATTATTTCAGCTGCACCACACAACACATTGCATTTGTTATTGGAATTTATATTTTTGGCTTTCGACAATGCATTTCGCATGCTTGCAATTGGACTTCTAGTTCCTTTGTCACAGGCCTTCTTGTGGGGTATTTCTTCAATAATTTAAATATATCCTTCTAGTCTATAAACGCGGCATCATCACGACATTTCACTTTTTCTACTCTCTCACATTTTTATGGTGAATTACGTCTTATATTCTGTTATTTATTTTGTATAAATCCATAATAAATCCAATTTTGAAGCGTATTTTTTTATTCCTTCTCCTCCTCCATTTTGCTTTCAGAGCTTCAAAAGAAGATTTCTTCTAAAAAATATATAACAAAAAAAAATAGTAATCCCAAAAGTGGAACCGATGAGGCGTCAATAATTTAATCCAAAGGCGAAGTAATCCATTTTGATATATATTGATTGATTGATTGTAATCCATTCCAAAAATTTAATCCAAGAGATTCAAAAAAAAAAAAAAAGTGAGATAAAGTGTGCTGGTGGCTCCATCTATTTCCATTTATCCATTTGTGCAAGAAGAAAAAGATGAAAGGGAGCAGGAGGTAGATAAGGGGGAGTAGGGTGGGGTGTGATGTAAAAAAAAAACCAATTCCTCCTCACTTCGATTTGAATATATTCCATATATTTCCATAAACAAGAAAAGTTAGGGTCAAACTTAATAAAAAAAAGAGGTTGAAAAATCCAAAAAACAAAAAAAAAGATGAAGAATAACAAAAGAAAAACCGTACTCCAATCACTTTCATATATCCGTCACCAGAGGGCGCAATCGTAAGTCAGATGTAATCCACATAATGGTAACCAAATAACAAAAAAATTCACACTTTTTTTTAACACACATACACAAAAAAACATAAAAGACACACACAAATAACATGTGGTTATAACAAAACAAAAAACTACTGAAGAGATTCTGTACAAAAAAAAATGGCTGAAAATTGGTACCCATTTTCTGAGAAAAAAGAGAAAAAACCTAGGAAAATTGTTGCTTCCAGATCTCTGTTATTAGGCCTAGTTGTGTGTGTGTCTTGTGCCTAGGACCATTTTCACTAAGCGATCTAGGTTGCCATTTGAGGGGGAAAAAACCAAAGGGGAGAGGAATCAAAATTTCTTCATTTTTAGTTCCCTCTGCTACAGGCTCTTTGAGCTGCTTGCTGAGTAATTATTCAAATTCAAATGATATTATGAAAAGAATTTTCAGATTCATTTCAAACTAGAAAAAGTAAGCGAAGTCATGTGGATTATTTGAGAAGAAATTGGCAAAATCAAGAACATTCGGAAATTCTTTTCTTTAAAGAATAAAGAAAATGTCTTTAATTTATTTAAGAAAACTAAAGACTAATTTCTTTATGCGGTAACTAATCTTGAAGGGTGATTTTTTTTGTCTTTATATCTAGACAATTCTTTAAAAAAAAAAAGCATTTCCGGATATGCTTGATTTTCAGCCATTTTCTTAAAATATGAGGCCATAGAAAAGCTTCATTTGAAGGAGGCCCACAATGAAAACATGACATCGATATTATAAACACATTTATTTCCATGGAATCCATTCTAACCTTCAACACACACTTAAGGTCGAAGCCATATTGAATTTAATCTTCTTGAGAAAGCAAGAAAGTATGTAGATTAGATACTTGCTTTTCTTGATAATGGTACACGTGCAGTTTCCTTGATAACAACACGCATTCTTTTCGGACATTTTATTTTTCCGTTTTCTTACATTATAATAAGATTTTACTTTAGTTTCCGGACACAACCATTATAGCTCTTATTTTTGGTTTCCGGACACAGCCAAAGTATCTTGAAAAAATTAAAATTCTTCGCAATATTTTTAAAAAAAAAACGCCAGAAAATAAAATAGTAAAAAAAACCCATTGCAAATATTTCTAAAAAAAAGTTTATTTTAAAAGATATCGTCATAAAAAAAATCACCTTACGAATTTCGTTTACTCTTCTAGTTTCAAAATAAATCCTTGAAAATGTTTTCATAATTTTATATTCAGTGTATTTTTCGTGATTATTTTCTCTGGAATTATTTGTCCAAACTAAAATTGAAACACCCGGAAATGACATCAAGAACAAACAAAACATTTCTTTTTTAAAAAAATATATATAATAATTAAAATCTTAATTGTTATTAAATAGTTTTGATTTAATTAAAAGTTAGGTTTACACGTACCCGTGTGAATAGCGTTGATTTCTTGCCGGTGGAGGTGGATAAAGTGAAGCGGCCGTATGTGTCCGTAATCCGATCCCATCGTCCCTCTCGTGGATGTGGATGGCCGAACTAGCCGTACTCGGCGTTGACGGTTCATAATAGTCCGTCTTCAGAGTCCTTTCGTCAATCTTATTCTCTGAACTGTGCGCTTTCGAAGCCGATTTAATATCGATGAAAGCGACCGTCGCACAAACACCACCACCACCACCACCACCGTTGTTTTCATCGTCCTTTTTAGGCAGAAATTTAACACTCTGAACACGCCCGTATCTAAAACAAGAAGAAAAACAACAACAGTTTTTTAGGCAAACAAAATAAGAAAATTAAGAAAATTGAAAATTTGATAAAAACTAGAACGGCAGAGGAATCACTTAATACATATTTTCATGTTGATATCTTTCAAAATAAACTTTTTATAGAGAAATATTTAAAATTTTATCACCTCTTTAAAGTGGGTTCATTTATCAAATCAAATAAAAAAAGCTTATTTTAAAATATATTAAAAACATGAAAATATACCCTTCTAGTTTCTAAATCGCTGTCATGTTTCTCGTAATTTCGTTCTTGAAAAAAAAAAAACGAAATAAAATAACCAAAGTTACCAATGTAGCAATTGCAACTATTAGAAATTTTGGAACTGTTTTAGAAACTAGAAGGGTCTTCTCGATCATTTAAGGTTATATTCATGTTAATATTATATTTCAAAATAAACTTTTTACAAACAAAAATTAAAAAATACTGTCTGTTTAAAGTTGGATTATTTTTCAAATTGAAATAAAAAGTTTATTTTTGAAATATAATATTAAAATAAAAATACCCGTAAGTGATTAAGCGACCCTTCTAGTTTCTAAAACACTTTCTAGTTTTGCTGCTTAAAATTGACAGTCACAACATATGACGTTGTTGCACATGTGCTGTTGTTTTATGATTTTTCATAATTACCCAGTCATATGACAATATTTTCTAATTTACTTTTGTGACTGTTGCAACGTTATGACTCCCCACTTATGAGCTATATGAAAAGTTGCTCTTCTAGTTTTCTAGCTTTCAATTTAAAGAAGTCACTTAGTAGCCCTTTCATTAATTGAAGTAAGCTATAACTGAAAAACACACAACAAACAATCACAATTTTTTATGACATCTTTGAAAAATAAAACATTTTATAAAGATGTTTGAAAATCAAATCAAACAAAATGTTATAAAAACGTATATTTTGAACGATATTGTTATCAATAAATTGTGTTTATCTTTTGATTAGTTTTATATTTTGAAATTTCGTTTCAAAAGGTCCTAACAAAAATACAAGCAATTAGAAATCGGAACAAACAGAAGTTGGCTCCGCCCTTTTTTATGACCGGCAACTTCTAATTGGTTAGTTATGTAGTCCGACGTCACATGCTCCGCCCTTTTCAACGTCCGAACCACACAACAAACCAATTAGAAGTTGCCGGTCGTCATAAAAAAGGGCTGAACCAACTTCAGTTTGTCCCGATTTGGAAATGCCTGTCACAAAACTAAGGTCCATTTGAAGTTTATTTTTTCCTGTCTTCTAAAGACAAACAAACCGTTTTTAAAGTGAAATACGACGAAAAATTAAGATCAAGGTCAAATGAGGACGTTTTACTTTGAATAATAAATTATTTAAACATCAGGGATTTCCTTTCAAAACTTCCAATGTTTAAAAAAAAAGGAATTTCGAAATGTCAAACGTCCCCTAAAACACAAAATATATATTTTTAGCCATTAGAAATTAAAACAATGAAACCTTTTTTATTTTCTTAAAAAAAAAAGCTAAATTTTTGGCCAATTTTTGCGTCAGGATCTTTTATTGTCTTATTATCACCTGACTGAACTACTCGAGCTAACCTTTCTAGTTTCTAAAAGATTTTCCAGTTTTTCTTTAATTTTAAACCTGAACTACAGAATAATCAAGAGTTTGAGAAGAAGCATTTGGGCGCAGCCAGAATAGTTCGTTCTGGTTGGTTATTTAGGTTTGTTACGCGTTTTATTCTATTTGTTATTGGTCTGATGCTCATAAAAGGGCGGGGCTAACAGAATTTTTCTGGCTGCGCCCAACTGCTTGTGTTTGAGAGGCGTTTAAATTTTAAAATAACTTAAAATAACAATCATTTGGATTCAGCAAAAGAAATTCGTTTGCCCCGCCCTTTTATGAGCGTCAGACCAAATATCAACCAATTAAAAATTGCCGTTCGTCGTAAAAGGGCGGGACATGTGACATCATACCAAGTGACAAACCAATTAGAAATTGCCCTTCATCATAAAAGGGCGGGGCAAACGAGTTTCTTGTGCTGAATCCAAATGCCTGTTATTCTAAAACAAGTCATTTTAAAATATAAACGCCTCTCAAACACAGGCAGTTGGGCGCAGCCAGAAAAAATCTGTTAGCCCCGCCCTTTTATGAGCATCAGACCAATAACAAATAGAATAAAACGCGTAACAAACCTAAATAACCAACCAGAACGAACTATTCTGGCTGCGCCCAAATGCTTCTTCTCAAACTCTTGATTATTCTGTATTTCAGGTGTAAAATTAAAGAAAAACTAGAAAATCTGTTAGAAACTAGAATTTCATGTTAATATCTTTCAAAATAAAACTTTTTTTGTCAGGAAATCAGAAATCGGGACGAGCAGAAGTTGGCTCCGCCCTTGTTATGACGAACGCAACTTCTAATTGGTTGTTTATGTAGTCTGACGTCACATGCTCCGCCCTTTTCAACGTCGAACCACAACAAACCAATTAGAAGTTGCCGGTCGTCATAAAAAGGGCGGAGCCAACTTCTGTTCGTCGCGATTTCTAATTGCCTGTCTCATCAAGACATCATTCAATATGAACTCAGAATTGTAAAAGAAAATTACAAAAACAGCCAGGAAAAGCAAGAGATAAATAGGGAAAGAAATACAAAGGCAAAATGGCGGCCATAATAATAATAAAAATAAAACTTAAAAAAGAGGAATCCATAAAAATATGACAAAAACTAAGCACAAAATATGAAAATGTTTATATTTTTAATAAGAAAAAAACATGACAAAATTAATCGATCAGTTTCGCCTGATATTTCAAACACGCTAGCATGTTAACTAAACATGCAACCTATGAAACTAGCCTCTAACCATCCCCACCACAAAAAAAAAAGATAAATATCAAAATGTAACGAAAAAACAAAAAAAAAAAGCGAGAAGTTCCTCCTCCCATCTTCACCCCCAAATTATAATCATTATAATGGTGATGTATAAAAAGAGAAGGCGGTAATATTATCGGTTGGTCTTTCCAGGTAAAAACGCCATTGAAGCGACAATACACATGGGAGAGACGGAAAGAGGGGGGGGGGAGGAAAGGGGGCGGAGTGAGAAGAAAAAAAAAACTGGAAATTTTCCTTCTCTCTTTTTCTCATTTCTCTGCCCCCCCCCTCCCCTCTCTCTCTCTCTGTCTCTCATTTTCTCTTTATTGTTCAACGTACAGGGTGGAGACAAATACCTTCTTACAATGGAGGCGCTAATACATAATAAGCCAAACACTGACAGCAATAATGTTTAAGTAAATTGAGTTCAAAGTTAAGAGACCTTCATAGATATCAATGTTAATTTTATTTCTCTTCTTCATCAAATTCTTTAATCATTTCATTAAATAAAAAGTACCTTTTACCGCCATTTTTATAAAAATGTCACTTATCCCCCTTGGCTCTAAGCCCCTTCATTTATAAATTATAATAATCGCTATCTGTTCACATCCGGGCACTGACATGAGTGCAACAATGCGCTCTCTCTCTGAAAATTTCATCATTTTCTAAAACTCGTTCTCTAATGCTAGTTATAAAGTAATAAACGCACCTCTTAATTATCATTATTCTCTCTTTCAGGAAAGCAAAATTAAGAAAAAACTTGAATATGTTTGAGAAACAAAGTGTGTTTGGAATATTTTCATGTTAATATCTTTTAAAATAAGCCTTTTATGTCAGATTTTAAAACATATGGTATTTTTTAAATTGTTTTCTATAAATAAATAAGGAATAATAAAATACAATTAAATGATTTTTTTTCTCTATATTTCTAGTTTAAATTCCTCCTTAGTAGTAATTTTGACTCCTGAAACACAAAATAACCAGAATTCTAACGAAGTTTATCATTTAAAAAACTATTATTAACCCCCCCCCCCCCCCAACCACACATCATGCAAAGTTTATTAAAAACAAAATTAAATAAAAAAAAATGAAGTTCAATGTTGCCTTAATTAACCACCACCCTGTAGAGAAAAGAAGAAGGAACCTAAATAATAATAATAAAAAATCCCACCCATTCCCACCCTTAAAAAATCCTCAAAATAACGAACAAGCAAAACAGGGAAATGCGCGCATGCGCAATCTCGTATCTCAATCTCTAGAATGAGTTTTTTATTATTTTCAATTTGAACGCGTTTTTCGCCTCTCTGAAACCATGGAGACGAGAGAGAGAGAGAGAGCGAAAAAGCGCCCAAATAGCAAAAGAGAAAAACTATGTTTTAAGATCATAGGGCCCCCAAGGAAGAGAAAAAAAAAACGGATGATGATGATGACGACGGGGAGGAGGAGGAGGCCGCGAATAAGGCAAAATTCTTGGCAAGTTGCCAAGGCTTTTGTTATTTACAGGCAAACAACAAAACGCAAAGCAGAGAGAGAGAGAGAGAGCGAAAAAAAAAAAAAAGCATCAACCAAATTGATTTAGCCTCAAAGAAGCTTATAAAAGAGATAATAAGGGAGGAGCCTATTTTGTGACTGAAAGCCTCCACCTTGTCCTTCTATTAAGAATTATAAAGCTCTTATCACACAAGCAACTTTTCATGCAATAAAACTTGCGATGAGACTTGTGACTGCCAATTTTTTAATATACTGTAGCCGCTATTACACTAGCAACTTTTAATGCAATAAAATGTGCAATGTGACATGCAACTTCCTTGTTTATAGTGTGATACGCAACATGCAACTTGATAAAACTTTCCTTTTAACTAGTGTCAAACTCAGTCTGATTGAGTTGCACACATGTTCAACTTTGAGAGACTTTTCAAGTAAACAACTAATTAGGCTGTTTGCCGAAAATGACATCAGAACTTTGAATGAATTTCCGGTTTCATGACTTCCTGTTAGGGGCTAATCATAATGGCGTCCTGTAAATAATGTCTGCCTGTTGTCTGGATGCCATTTTATTTTTCAAAGAGGTTTTGAAAGTCACATCACAAGTTGCAAGTTGAATTGCATTGGAGGTTGCTAGTGTAATACCGGCTTTATAAACTATATATCACAATAGCAAATTTTGATGAAGCTTTGACGCAATAAAACTTAAATGACACAATCCTTTATTTTTTTGTCAATTCCAATGACGTCACAAGACAGGCAGTTAGAAATCGGGGAGAACTTCAGTTGGCTCCGCCCTTGTTATGGCGACCGGCAACTTCTAATTGGTTGGTTATGTAGTCTGATGTCACATGCTCCGCCCTTTTCAACGTCGAACCACACAACAAACCAATTAGAAGTTGCCCGTCGTCATAACAAGGGCGGAGACAACTGAAGTTCTCTCCGATTTCTAACTGCCTGTCGTCACAAGCTCTTTCTTAGGATGAGGCAGGTATATATATATAATTGAACGACCCGCATTTCACCTTGAAATGACCTCTCTTATAAGCTCTTAAGAAATCGCCAAGAGTTACAAATGTAAAATGTCGTAATGAAACGAACAGCAACGAAATCCCAATTTCCAATTTTGTGTGTCAATTGTTGAATTCCTTCCGTCAATATATAAAATTAATCGTGGATTTACAAAATACACAAGTGTTGTAACATTATGATATTTATTATAAGAGTTGTATGCGTCATTGGTTTGATCACGTGACCTCCCCTTTAATTTCTTTTCCACCACCTTTTTAACAAACAAGGATTGACCTTGAAATTAACAAAAAAAGCAATAAAAATCGCGGGAACAAAGGCAACAAAAACTAACTTCAGGTGCCAATCAAAAAAGGGCAGAGAAGAATCACAACCAGTGATAATAAACCAATAACAATTGTGACATTATTAAGTTCTCACTCTCAGCCCTATTACAATCATTAGAGATTGTAAGTTGCTACTATTTTTTATTTGCTGCAACATTTTAAAAGTTAATGAAAAGCTAGATACAGACGACCAATTTTGGATTACCAATTTTGGATTGTCATTCCTGGATTGCCCCTCAAAAATCACCACAAAAGTTAAAAATCATTTGTCTAATTCTCCTTTAAATTTTGTATTGGTAGAAAGAGCCTATTTTTTTCATTTTTATTATATTTTATTTTTATTAAGAAGTGACGTCAAAATTAAATTTCACCAATCACAGAGTCCCTTTTTCTTTTTTTCTTGATATTATCAAGACATCGGTCGAATTTTTCACACGAGCGGCTTATGAAGAAGGCAAAACTGACCAACGATGGTTTTGTCCTGTGGTTACAGGCAGTTAGAAATAGGTCAGATCTTCAGTTGGCTCCGCCCTTGTTATGACGACCGGCAACTTCTAATTGGCTGGTTATGCTCCGCCCATTTCAACGTCAGACTACATAACCAGCCAATTAGAAGTTGCCAGTCGTCATAACAAGGGCGGAGCCAACTGAAGTTCTAACCTATTTCTAACTGCCTGTGCTGTGGTTGCAATAATGTATTGCTCTGAAAAGACGCCGTATCTTTTGCATACGAGCCACTTTCCGACTTCATTTTGCAGTCGAACTCAACCACTAAAAAATGGTTGGCATGTCAAGAATGCGTATGTTCCCACATTTCTAAAGCTTGTCAAATCCACGCCACATACCATCCAGTTTCCTTCAGAATATCTGGCCGTGCAGATCGTTCTCGTACGGAACCTTCTTTAGGACATGCTGTGAAACAATTTCAGTCCGTTATGTCAAGTTATTATCTCGATATAATGAGATTATATCTCGTTATAACGAGATAATAACTTCACATAACGAACAGAAATTGTTTCGCGCATGTCCTAAAAGGAACTCCTCCCCCTGATGAGTAGGGTTCGGATTTTTATGCAAAATCAAGCAAAGGTTTTCTCAATCTGTGGCCCAAGTGGCAATTGTGAAGTAATGATCATCATCATTAGAACAACAGCAATTATGTTTTTTTTCTAATCAAGGTTGGTTAGAGGCTAGCTGTCTCGTTACAATCAAGTTGTCAACTAGAATATTCTAGCCTTTAACCAGATGTTTTTGATTGAAAAAAAATCATAATGATTGATTTCTAAACGGTGGAATTGTTACTTCACAATTGGCTCTTGGACCACAGATTGAGAAACCCTTTGCTTGATTTTGCATAAAAATCCGAACACTACTGATGAGTAGTAAAAGTTGGCTTGAATGAACAAGTCAGAATTGATCGCCTACACCCAGCTTAATGGAGCAACCCCCCGCAACTGGTATGAATCATGGGGACATTTTATTTGTCGTTCATTCCTGCCGAAAACACACCTGTACAAATACCTGCGCACACGCACACAAACATCATTTCCGGGAGGTTTTTTTTTTCTTCCAAAAGACTTACCCCTTTTGTGGTTCAATCAATTATGCAAACAGTTTTTTATTTTGCATTATGAGGACGAGGCATCATGTAACCATATCATCAAATGTAACCAATCTGAATTAATTAAGATGGTTTTAAAAATATAAACTGGGGGCCAATCGAACTCTTGATTAAAATTTTTGTCTTTCAGAGGTGCAAAAATGGAGAAAAACTTGAATATCTTTTAAAAACTAGAAGAGTAACTTTAATCACTTTAAAAGTATTTTCATGTTAATATTTTTTCAAAATAAGCTTTTTATTTAAATTTGAAAATGATCCAACTTTAATCAAACTTTGTCAATAAAAAGTTTTATTTTTTTAAAAAAAATATCAACAGGAAAATACCCTTCTAGTTTCTAAAACGCATTGAAGTTTCTCTTCATTTATCTCCTCTTAAAGACAGAATTATCACCTGTTAGAAAACCAACTGTTCAAAAACCATCTTAAATTGTTTTAACGTTACCAGTTGGCATATTGAACTCGTAGATTATTTTCTCGTTGAGAAATAATGTATTAGAAACTAGAAGGGTAGCGCTCTCAATCACTTAAAAGTATTTTCAAGTTATTATCTTTCAAAATAAGCTTTTTTTTATGTCAGTTTGAAAATGATCCAACTTTGAGCAGACGATATTTTTTGTCCATAAAAAAGTTTATTTTAAAAGATAACAAAAACATGAAAACATCCATAAATAATTAAGAGCTACCCCTTCTAGCTTCTAAAACAATTTCTAGTTTCTCTTAATTTTGCTTTTTTCTTCTTCTGAAAGACAGTTCGACAATCAGCTACTAGATATTTATACAATCAATTCGAAATCGGGACGAACAGAAGTTGGCTCCACCCTTTTTATGAAGAACGGCAACTTCTAATTGGTTGGTTATGTAGTTTGACGTCACATGCTCCGCCCTTTTTAACGTCGAATCACACAACAAACCAATTAGAAGTTGCCGGTTGTCATAATAAGGGGCGGAGCCAACTGAAGTTCTTCCCGATTTCTAAATGCCTGTTTGGAAAACATCCCTTGAATAGACAGGCAATTAGAAATCGGGAAGAACATAAGTTGGGTCCGCCCTTTTTATGACGAATGGCAACTTCTAATTGGTTGGTTATGTAGTCTGACGTCACATGCTCCGCCCTTTTTAACGTCGAACCACACAACAAACCAATTAGAAGTTGCCGGTCGTCATATAAAAAGGGCGCAGAACTAACTTCTGTTTGTCCCGATTTCTAAAATGCCTGTGTAACAAACGTGGGCAACATAAACAAGCTAAAGTAAACTGATCTCTGTTGTTCCATATACGACCTTGGGATGGAAGAGAGAGAAAAAACCTAACCTCACATCCCTCCTCTCCTCCATTTTGAACCCCTTTTTTCCTGTCAAAAATAAAAGGTGACGTTGTCCAGATGGCGGCCATATGTTTAAAAAGATAGTAAAAGTTGTCATTTCCATTAGAAATGGCTGACTACCGTTGAAAATAAAAGGAGAAGGATATGGATTATTAAATGGAGGGATTTCATTTTCAACGACGTCGTTATCAGAAAGACACTCTTCAATTTATAATTGAAGAGAACCAAAAACAGAAAATGGATGAGAGTTCCACTAATTCATTCCTCATTATTTATGATGATTATGATTCATTTTGAACAATCTCTTCAAATTCTTATCAAAAGTGGATTCCCCCATCAATTTTTGTCGAAAATGCAAAAATTTCAAAATAGAAAAAACTAAACTTAAGATCCTATTTTTTATTTTTATTTTTTACAAAAAATAAGTTTTACTTAAGCCTGGTTACATACGATCAATTCTGACTTGTCCATCCTGGCTTGTCTATCAAATCGTATAAAAAAAAAGCATTGATATAGCCTCCACCTCCAATCCTCGTCATCGTTTGAGATGGAACCCAACTAGCCTCAAAGCTAAAGCTTAAGAGTTATTTTGCGCCAAATGCACGTTGGAAAACACAGGCATTTAGAAATCGGGAAGAACTTCAAGTTGGCTCCGCCCTTGTTATGACGAACGCAACTTCTAACTGGTTGGTTATGTAGTCTGAAGTTACATAGCTCCGCCCTTTTCAACGTCGAACCACACAACCAACCAATTAAAGTTGCGACCGTCATAAGAAGGGCGGAGCCAACTGAAGTTCTTCCCGATTTCTAAATGCCTGTTTGGAAAACCTCCCTTGAATAGATACGCAGTTAAAAATCGGGAAGAACTTCAGTTGGCTCCGCCCTTGTTATGACGAACGCAACTTCTAGCTGGTTGGTTATGTAGTCTGACGTTACATAGCTCCGCCCTTTTCAACGTCGAACCACACAACCAACCAATTAAAGTTGCGACCGTCATAAGAAGGGCGGAGCCAACTGAAGTTCTCTCCGATTTCTAACTACCTGTCTTGAATAGTGTTTTTTTATGTTGTAACCTTGCTCAGTCTCAGAGGGTTCAAGTTGAAGTTCAAATACTAAAAGTTTTTCCATTTTTTTTTTTCATGTAATATTTGGCCAAACTTCAATTTGGTTAAAATATAATATTTAAGTGAGGTTAGAAAGAGAAAAGAGATCCAATGGTAACCAAACCACTTATTATGAATGGAGGCAATAAGAACGTTTATTATTATTATTATGAAACACAAAACCCAAGATCCCAATTTCAACAAAAAATGTCCATAAAAACGTTACATAAGAAGAAGGAATATTTAAAATGTATGACTGACTGGGGTGGGGTACCCCATATTGTATAATATGCGGCGTCGTCGTCGTCGTCGCCGCCCGAAATGAAAAAGCAGCAATGCGACACAAACACACAATAAAAGGACACACAAGAAACCCAACCGAAACATAAAAAGTACTCGAAAATAAGTCCTCCTTTCACCATAATTCTCCTCCTATTGAAAAAATATGCAAATTCAAAAAAAAAAAAAAATCCCCGGAAATACAGAACTATGGGTAAATTCCGCATTTCAGAAGAAAAACAACTTCCAAAAAACAGAAATTTTGAAAGGTCGTATATTAAAGCTGGCTTTAAACGGACCACTTTGTCGCGCCACAAAGCTAAATGTATTTCACTGGTATAACCTTGATCATCATTGACAAACAGTGGTGGTCAGTGGTCACTACTTGTAGCTAGACTCGACCACTCATCATAACCACAGTGGTAATAATGGCTCAAGTGTGTGAAAACCAACTATTTAATCAAATGGTTGTCTAAAAACGAACACTTTTTGTGGTGACACAAAAGTGTTCCTTAAACTGGCTTTACAAGGACCACTTTGTGGCGCCACAAAGTAGTTGACTTGTTTTTTAAGTGTATTTCACAATTTTCACTGGTATGACCTTAATCATCACTGACAAAACAGTGGTGGTCAGTGGTCACTACTTGTAGCTAGACTCGACCACTCATAACCACTGTGGTCATCACAGTGTTCCTTAAAGCTGGCTTTACACGATCCACTTTGTGGCGCCACAAAGTACTTAACGTTATCCCGCGTTAAAAAAGAAATAAACGATTCTATAGGCAATTTCACATTATCGATTTTCGTTTTTCATTTCAAAAACCGATGTGAAAATTTGGGGTTTTTTTTTTTCTCTCCAAACTGTAAAACGTTTATATTTCATATAAAAAGAAAATCCAAATATGACAAAATTCCCTTTTATATTCTGATTTATTATTTACTAGTCTAGTTTCTAAATAATAAAAACAAAACAATCATAGTTTTATAATCTTTTAAGTTGTTTTTCAAATGAGACTAGAACAAACTAGTCGATCATTTTTTAAGAAATATTGGATTTTTTTTTTCACTCAGGAAGTTTTTTTTTATTAAAAAAAAAAAAATGTGAAAATTTCACAGAAAAAAAAGTGTTAAAAATTAAGAAGCTAAAAATTGTTTTCATTGATTTGGATGATCAAATTTCAATATTTTTTTAAACAAAATACAAAAACCCTTTAAAAAAACCATGAGAAAACCCGTTAAATCTATTTAGGCGACGCAATTCTTGAAGAAGAAGAAGAAAAAAAGCGGTTAAATTGTGAAACTGACTATTGTATTACAGACACACATGGTTGCCATGGCAACCAAGAAAAACTATTATATTCTCTCTCCTTTTGTACAATGTCTCAAACAAAACAAAAAAGCTCAATAATACTTACTCCTTTTAACAGTGTGACTCAATGTGTTCTCCCCATTTCTCCCTATTATCTATCAATACATAGATCGTTCATTATAATAAGAAATATTATTTAAAATAAACTTTTATTACTACAAGAGTCCAAGGGCCAAATTAAAGATAGATCGGGATAATTGAACTCTAAAAGTGAAGGTGGCTGAATAGATATTTATTTTGTTTTTGTCCTCACAGATGGCGCCACTGCAATAACTACTATTATTATGTTATATATCATCCGAATTTGTAATCAAAAAGTGGAAACCTCGAAAAAAAAATCAGAACTCCCAAAATTCAGGTTTTCTATTGTTCTTTACATTTTTGGATTTTTTGAACAATTTGAGTAACTGGACTTCTTTAGGTGACTGAATAGATATTTATTTTGTTTTCTACCCATAGATGGCGCCACTGCAGTGGCTTTTATGTTGTTCCATTCTCTCCCCCCCCCCCCCCATCTCGGAGTTTTTAGTAAATTTCTATTTTTCAAGTGAACATTTTTTAGGAGAAACATTGCAAAAAAAACTCAAAAGTGTTTTAGAAACTAGAATAGTTGGTGGTAATGCTAAAAGTTTTGTCATGATGGTATCTTTAAAAATAAACTTTTCATGACATAAAAAGGGATGAAAATAGTTTTTCATTAACTGTCAACTAGAAAAACGAAATTTGCAAACTGAACTATAAAATGTTTATTTTTTAAGATATTGCAATGAAAGGACTTTTAACATAATCATTTACCATTCTAGTTTTGAAAACAATTTTGATTTTTTTAATATTCTTTCTATAAAAAAAAAACCCTCTGCTTGACGTTTTAGCATAAACATTCTAGAAAAACATCAAACAATAGCATTAGCCTCAATTTAGCCACCGTTGTGGACAGGCAATTAGAAATCGGGACGAACGTTGGCTCCGCCCTTTTTATGACGACCAGCAACTTCTAATTGGTTGGTTATGTAGTCTGACGTCACATGCTCTCCGCCCTTTTCAACGTCGAACCACACAACAAACCAATTAGAAGTTGCCGGTCGTCATAAAAAGGGCGGAGCCAACTTCTGTTTATCCCGATTTCTAATTGCCCTGGATTCTTGATGATTGCATTGATTAATTGTTTTATTAAATACCCTTTTTATATTTGCATATTATAAGTTTCCTACAGATTATGCTATTTTTTAGTTTATTTTCTAAAATTCTATTTACATAAACATTTTGGCCGCCTTTTCTTAAAGCAAAATAAAAGAATAGTTGAAATTAGGCGATCATAATAATGATTTTGCTGCTGGGTTTTTTTTTTAAATATCAGACATCCCCCCAAAAGAAACGCATAATAAAACACATTATGATCGGATACATTCGCCAGGATGAAATTGGTTTAAGAGGGTGGATGAGGAGGAGAGAAATAAGACGGGTGGGGTAAAGGGGGAGGAGCTCCACTTACCCCCCCCCCCCCCTTTGTCATCATCATCAATCAACGCAGATGCGTTTAGAGAGAGAGCGAGAACGAGAGATAGAAAGAATAGGGGAGGGAGCAGGAGAGAGAGAGAGAAATAGGGAGAAGGAGAGAGAGAGAAACCAGTTTTCGTAACTATTTTCAAGAAGTTCTTTTCTTTTTTCTGTTTTTCTCTTCTATTTTTCTTCCAAATTTATTTTAGAAAAGAAAAAAAAAGAAAAACAGTAACAGAAAAATCAAGAGAAAGAGAGAGAGTTCTTTATTAATTGTAAAAAAAAACTGAAGATAAAATTAAACCAGAATATTTATTATAATTTTTTTTCGAAGGTCCTAAGAAAAACAATAATAAAGAAGACTAGTACCCAGTACACAGCTGATAATTTAAATGCATTTAAATAATAAACGAGTTCTACAGAGCCCTGTGAAGGACAAACAAACAATATGTTGAATTCAATTTATTCACAGTTAATAATCTGAAAAAATTAAGTTAATACTTAAATATAATTCAATAAACTATTGACAAAATATTCATTTAAGTATTTCAATTTAAAATATTAATAATAAAAGTCAATTTTTAATTTGGTTCATGTCCTTAACTGGATTCCGTATAATTCACCTAAACACATTTAATTTGAATTCATTTAACTCATGCGTGTACAAGGTATAAAGGATGCCCTTTATACATCATGGGCTTCTTTCTCAAAAAATACAAGTCTTGTAATGTAAGTGAATTCTACGGAGCCCTGATCAGAACACACACAATCAAAACCCGGGACGAGCAGAAGTTGGCTCCGCCCTTTTTATGACGACCGGCAACCTCTAATTGGTTTGTTGTCTAGTTCGACGTTGAAAAGGCCGGAGCATGTGACGTCAGACTACATAACCAACCAATTAGAAGTTGCCGGTCGTCATAAAAAGGGCGGAGGCAACTTCTGCTCGTCCCGATTTCTAATTGCCCGTGATCAGGACACGCATAGAAAATTAACAATTTTTTACTACGAATTAACAATTCCTAATAAAGAATTGTAAATTTGTGACGTGTGTCCTTTACAGGGCTCCGTAAAATTCACTTGTATTACAAGTCTTGTATTTTCTCAAAACAGGACCCAAAAATAACCTTTAAAAAATCAAAAAACAAGACATATTTTGTAAATTTTAAAAGACCTTTTTTGTTTCAAGTGATTTTTTAGAATTGAGATCTAAAAAATTTTCTTATAGAAATTTAAGCTGATTTTTAAAATGTAAAATGGCGCCGCCTCCCCCCCCCCCCCCCCCCCCCCCCTTTGTTTTTTCTTTCAATTCTGATTATTTCTGTCTTTCACACAAAGCAACAACAACATTTGAGAGAGAAATGCGGTTTAAAAACTAGAAAAATTAAATTATGTGTATTTTCATGTTTGATATTTTCCAAGATTTTTTTTCTGTCAATTTGAAAATCATCCTTCCCGACTTTTAAAGTAGTAGATTTTTTAAATTTTTGTCAATAAAAAGTTTATTTATTTTTTATATTTATGAGAAAAGCTTATTTTAAAATTCTTTATTATTCTTTGTTTCAGAAGAACAAAATAAAAAAAAAACTAGAAAGTGTTTTAGAAACTAGAACAGTAACTCGACTAATTTAACTGTATTTTCACGTTGATATCTTTCAAAATAAACTTTTTACAGACAAAAATTATAAGAATATCGTCCGGCTTAAAGTTGAATCCTTTTCAAACTCACATAAAAAGTTTATTTTAAAAGATATTTGTTAAATAAACATAAGTAATTGAGCTACTTTTCTAGTTTCTAAAACACTTTCTTAAGGTTTCTTTTCATTTTACTCTTCTGAAAGAGAATAATCAAAGTTTTAAAAAAAATCAGCAATTTATAAACCATTTTTCATAATTTTCTTGAAATGAAAACAAGAGCCTTAAAGCTGCTAATAAACGGTCAATTTTGGCTTGTCAATCCCTTTATTATTATTTTTTTTCCATGTTTTCGCGTCTTATTTTTTTTTCTTCTTCTTAAGCTTTTTTAACTTCATTCACGCAACGTCGAGCGACCTACCTCAAGCGAGCGTCAGCGCACATGCGCGTCTTCATACCATATACAAGCAACTATTAGCAACTTGTCAAAGCGTCGCAACTTGCTACTCAGTCGCCAAGCTTCTGTTCAATCAAAAGCTTCAGGTCGCAAACGTTTCAAGTCGCTACCCAACAACCAATCAGAGACCAGATTTTGTTGCATAAGGCATCTTCGACGCCATTTTATGACATCACACACCATGAAGACACGCCCAAAACGCTTGTAGGTGCAACATGCAGCACATATGTAGTGTGTGCCAGCGACTAGCGACTTGTTACTTCAAGTCGCTATGCTAGTAGTCACTAGTCGCAGACGCTACGCTCAAGGTAGCAGGTATGAAGTTCCAGCTTTACTAATTGCTCAAGCTTTCTACCATAGAAAAAAAAAACCATTTACACTTTGAAACGCTCACGGATTGACAAGCCAAAAATTGACCCGTTTATTTACAGCTTTAATAATCGTCAAAATGGCGAACAATTATTTGAAAAAGAAAATTCGCAGGAGGGAGAGGGTGGGTGGAGTTAAGTGGGGTGTGGACCTCAATAAGATTTCCAAAAATAATAAAACAAAAGGAAAAATAGGAGGGAGGAAGGAGGAGGAGGAGGGTCTTTTGGGAGAGAAATGAATGATTGTCATTTTCCAGACATGTAACATCGATCGAGTCCGCTTATCGTTTAGTCACGCCATGAATAATACCTAAACAAGAGGGTGGCTCTAAAAGAGGGTGGTAAGGAGGAGGAGGAGTTAAGGTTATTTTCTTATTTCGTTCGTTTTTATTCGTTCGAATCACCGCTCCCTTTATATCTTATGAGAGAAACAGAGAGAGAGAGAGAGAGAGAGAGAGAGAGAATTACATCTCCTTGGATACCACGCCCCAAAAAAAAGACGAAAAATATAAGAAAGAAATCAATAAATATCTTTTATTCTATTTTTTTTGTTCCTCTCTCTCTCTCTCTCTCTCTCTCAATAATAAAAAAATGATGAGAGAAGGAATATAAATGGGCACCTCCACCCTACATCCAAGGTCATTTAATTCATCGATTTCGACCAGAAAAAGTGGGAAAGGAATAGAGGCTAAAAAAAAGGGGAGGAGCCGCCGCCGCCGCCGTGATGAAAAATCGATTTCTATTTCGAAGCTTTGTAAACGGCCCCCCCCCCCTCCTCTTTCTCCCTCCTTTCCCGCCAATATTATATTCCCAATGATGATGATCAGAAATAAAGGAATCAAGTTACAATTTCACAAAATTCAATTCAGAAAAAAAAAAATGTCTGCAAATGATGACGTAAAAACGTCTAATAGAATATCGGGCACAGTTTTTTTTTATATTATTTTTCGTTCAGAATCAGTAATAGGGCCTTCAAAAATTAGAAATCAATAAGATCGATCATCACACATATCGTTTTTATTATTATGAAATTCGTCAGTAAATGTTGCCATGACGAGAGAGAGAGAGAGAAATAAAAGTAAAAACAAAAAAACTCAATAATCAATAATATTTGTCAATGTCAAAAGTATAGAACTCGGTGTGATTAATTATTAATGCGTTTTAAGAAATAACATTAAGAACTAATTAATTAATGAATAATCACTTAAGATGGTTTTTATTGAACAGCTCATTTTCGTAAACATTATTTCTCTCTGTTTTCGTTCAGAAGAGCAAAAATAAAAAGAAACTTGGTGTTTTACAAACTAGAAGAGTAATTTTATAAGTAAAGGACAACCAGAAAATCGCATTTTATTAGTCAAAGAACCTGGTTAAAGGCTGGAATTCAGAGGTTATAAGGTCAAACTAGCATTTAAAACTTATCTTGCTCAAGAGCAAATTTAAGAGAGAAAGAGTTTTTTTTAGAAACTAAAAGTTTAAAGCTCACAGGCAATTAGAAATCGGGACAAACAGAAGTTGGCTCCGCCCTTTTTATGACGACCGGCAACTTCTAATTGGTTGGTTATGTAGTCCGACGTCACATGCTCCGCCGTTTTTCAACGGCGAACCACACAACAAACCAATCAGAAGTTGTCGGTCGTTATAAAAAGGGCGGAACCAACTTCTGTTTGTCCCGATTTCTAATTGCCTGTTTATAGCTCAAGTCACTTAAATAGCGTTTTCATGTTTGACATATTTCAAAATAAGCTTTTTATATCGTCTGCTTAAAGTTCAGTCATTTTCAAAGCTTATTTGTTTACAATCGTGAAAAAAATACTCTTAAGTAATAGAGCTAGCTGCCCTTCTAGTTTTTAAAATACTTTCAAGTTTCTTTTCATACTGTACCTGAAAGACAGAATGAACAATGTTTGACAAGTTAAAAATGGCCAAAAATTTTAAATTATTTTGAAAGTTTTTTTTTTGGCCCAACATGAAAAACTGAAAATGTACAATTTGAAATTACCATTAAAAGTTTAATTTTAAAGATATATCAACATGGAAATACATCCATAAGTGATTGAGCTACCTACTCCTTCTAGTTCTTAAAAAAAAAACACTTCCCAATTTCAATTCCAATTTTAATGACATTTTTTTATTAAAAAAAGTTTGCTAAAAACTAGAAGAGTAACAAGTTTCACAACACAAATTAATCTGATGGCAATCTTTCAAAACAAACAATAATTAATAACGGAGTTTGAAAATGGCTTTATACCCCCGTTTTCAGTTAGAAACCGAGAAGAACTTCAGATGGCTCCGCCCTTGTTATGACGAACGGTACTTCTAATTGGTTTGTTGTGTGGTTCGACGTTGAAAAGGGCGGAGCATGTGACGTCAGACTACATAACCAACCAATTAGAAGTTGCCTGTCGTCATAACAAGGGCGGAACCAACTGAAGTTCTCCCCGATTTTTAACTGCCTGTATTTTAAAGTTGTAAAAAAAAAATTGTGCCCAATGTCATAAAACATTTTTAAACATATTTCGTCATAAAAATCGAATTCTATGATTCATTTACTTGTCTAGCCTCTAACAAACCCGGATTTGTCTTTTTTTTTAAAAAAACTTGCAACCAATTGCTAAAATACTGAAAAACTTACTTTTTATTTAAACATAACAAAAACCCCGAAAAATTCGTTCGAAAAAGGATGCAATGAACCGAAAATATTAATTCTCAATCTCCCAATAATATTGCCTTATGATTATTATACAAGTATAACCTGAAATAAAATGGAAAAAAGGGGTTTTTTTTAAATAAAAAAAAAATTCAACTATAATATAAGCATTGTTGTAAATAACACCCACACCTAAAAAGGACGAGGCTAATGTCCTTAACCTCCTTCCCCCCCCCCCCTTTTACAGATTGAAAAATAGGCGAAAAGGTCTATTAATAAATTTCAAGTTGTTTTGTGTCTTAATTCGGGAAGGGGGGCATTTACAACTCGATTACTAATGTCTAGATAAAAAAACATCACTTGTAAATGTCTGGCAACTAGAAAAAACAAGTCATGATTTTTTTTTTCTTCTCTTCTTTTTTTCATGTTTTTTTTTCGCACAAAAGGAGAATCCAAAAAAGCGCTCCTACAGGGGGGGGGGGGGAGAAGGTAGATTTAAAGGGTGGGAGGCAAATATAAGGGGTGTAGTCATAGAAAGAAAAAGAGTCGGTCCATCCGTCCATCTTCTTTTGCAAACAATCCTCTTTTTCTTTCTTTCTATCTATCTAAACAGCTGGACAGATCCATTACAAGAACTTTTTTTTTCATCTTTTTTATGATTGGTGGAGAGAGAAAAATAAGAGAATAGAAAATGAGTCATTATTTTCACCGTAGATCATTTTTTTAAAGGGGAGAGAAGGAGGGGTGAAAAAAGGGGGGAGAGAGAGAGAAGGAACAGAGATGAGAGGATAAAAAAGGGGGAGGGGAGGGGGAAGTAGGGAGGATTAAAAGTAATTTTTATTAATCAGAACACACATAAAACAGGTATATCCACATTATGATGAATATATATATAAAAAAAAGACCGAGTCCAAATAATATAAAAAGGGGAGAAGGGTTGGAAGGAAAAAATTAAGTATAGTAGATCCCATAAAACTCAATGCTCTTTCTTTATAGAGGTTATACCTTGTACACACAAATGAGTTAAATGAATTCAAATTAAATGTTTAGGTGAATTGTACGGAATCCAGTTAAGGACATGAACACCAAATAAAAATTGACTTTAATTATTACTGTTTTAAATTAAAATACTTAAATCAATATGTTTATATAATTTATATTTAAGTATTAACTCAATATTTTCAGATTAATTAACGGAATAAATTGAATTCGACGACATATTGTTTGTTTGTCCTTCACAGGGTTCTGTAGAACACATTATTTAAATGCATTTGAATGATCAGGTGTGTACTAAGGTATTAGGCAATTTCGTACATAGATGTAATGGTTAAAATGTCTGCCATTTTTGTTTTATTCCAATTGAAATGAAATTTGAATCTTATTATTGTTCTTTACCATCGAAAAATATTTTATTTTAAACTTTTCTTGTATTTGTTACTGTCAATCTGTGGAATCAGTCAATCTGCATATTGCCTCGGCAAATATGCAAAACAACCAACCTGCTAGTGAATCTGCAAAATTCAATTCAACAACTAAAATGTATTGAATTTTGCAGATTCACAAAAGCAGATTGGTTGTTTTGCAAATTGCCTAGGCAATCTGTAGATTTGACAGTACTATATAATCGCCATTTTTACTAAAATTATTAAATTAGTAAACACATTTTAAAAGTCAATTTAAATATTTTTATTAAAAATAAAAATTTATATTTTAATTAAATTAAAAAAAAATATAACAATGAAAATAATTTTAAATTTTTTTTTTCAGGCATATTATTCAAAATTAAAGTAATAGTTATAATTTTATAAAAAAAAAGAATGATTTCAAGTGAAATTTTTAATATTACACCAATGAATCATTTTGTGGCGCCACATTAAGTGGTCGTTTTTAGTAAACTATTTACTACACATAAGAAACCACCACCATTGTTGCACCACAGTGACAAAGAGTGGCTGAGTGCTGCCACAAGTGCACTAAAAGACCACGACGACCTCCACTTGTTTGTCAATGATGACGAAGGTCATGCCAGTGGGTGACCCACGCACTCGCAACAAAACCATTGTTTTCAATAGTGGTTCGTGTGAAACCGGCCTAATTTCTATTTGCTGCATCGAAAATTGATTTTTAACAAATTAACATTTTTCATCAGAGCTGAGAAAAATCGAAAACTTTAATATCGGATTGAAAATCGATATGAATCGTCCTTCATTAAAGAAAATTGTTTACCGTTTGTAATCTACGACACCTTTTGAAATTTTCTCAAGAGAAATTAGAACGCGCGTTCAAGCTGAAAACGACGACGACAAAAACAACAAAAAAATACTTGTTTGTTGTTGTTGGTGAGCTCATTATTTCCTTTTTCCATATCAAAATTTGGAAGTTTTTCAGCCATATATACATATATCTCTGTCATGCATAAAATTTGACCCTTTCTCTCCTCTTCTATCACCGCCTCTGAGACCGAGAGTACAGGCCAAGTGAGGGTAAAGGGTGGTGGTGGTGTTGGGCAAATCAGTGACGCCTTTTGACCTCCTAACAACCGTACACATAGTGACACTCATGAAGCCCTGACAACAACAACACAATAGAAATAAATACAGGCAATTAGAAAACGGGATGAACATTAGTTGGATCCGCGCCCTTTTTATGACAAACGGCAACTTCTAATTGGCTTGTTGTGTGGTTCGACGTTGAAAAGGGGCGGAGCATGTGACGTCAGACTACATAATTAACTAATTAGAAGTTGCCGGTCGTCATAAAAAGGGCGGCGCCAACTTCTGTTCATCCCGTTTTCTAATTGCCTGTAAATAAATTCATTCCACATGGTTTTTATTATGAACAGCCTGATTATTCTTTCAGAACAAGTAAAGTGTAGCCCAGCACTAACTTTTCGTTTGCTCCGCCCATTTATGAGTGTCATCAATTTCTAATTGGTTTGTTATTTGGTCTGATGTCACATGCCCCGCCCTTATCACTTTCTAATTGGTTGATATTGGTCTGACGCTCATAAAAGGGGCGGTGCAAACAAAAAGCTAGTGGCTACACTTGCCTGTCTTTCAATGCATGTTAGAAACACAGGCAATTAGAAATAGAGACAAACAGAAGTTGGCTCCCGCCCTTTTTTATGACGACTGGCAACTTCTAATTGGTTGGTTATGTAGTCTGCCGTCACATGCTCCGCCCTTTTCAACGTCGAACCAAACAACAAAACCAATTAGAAGTTACCGTTCGTCATAGAAAGGGCGGAGCCAACTTCTGTTCATCCCGTTTTCTAATTGCATATCTAAAATCGACCAAATTTCGTCTTGAAACAAAAAAAAGTACTGCAACCAGAATCCGAACTTCAATTTTTCAGTTGGAAAGTGGTCAGTGTATTCTAATGGCAAATATATCGATATTCTTTTAAAAAATATAGTACTCAATATATCGATATAAATTGAAAAGTACAAAAAATGAAATAAAAATTGCTCTACAATGATGACTAATGCCTTGTACACACAAAATGAGTTAAATGAATTCAAATTAAATCTGTTTAGGATGAATTATACGGAATCCCGTTAAGGACACGAAACAAATAAAAACTGACATTATTAATATTTTAAATGAAATAATTAAATGAATATTTTATCAAAAATAGTTTATATAAATTATATTTAAGTATTAACTCAATATTTTCAGATTATTAACTGAATAAATTGAATTCGACCTATTGTTTGTTTGTCCTTCAAAGGGCTCCGTAGAACACATTATTTAGAATGCATTTAAATTATCAGGTGTGTGTACTAGGTATAATACTAGTATAGTTTCTTTTCAATATTTCGATTTTTTGACATATCGTTAAAAATCGCTTTTAAAAAAAAAATATCGGACTAATTTTCCATTTTTCCAAAATATCGCTAGCCCTAAATTAAAAACCCTAAAACCGAATTAAAAACACAAAACAGCAAGCATTGTTGAAACCCGGTTAAGAGAAGTTTAAAGTTCAAGTAACAAAGTTTCCTTCTTGAATTTGGGCCCTTAACACAGTGAGAAGAAGGGAAAAACAACACGAAAAAATTGTCTTATTCATTGATTTTCATATATAGAAGAAAACAAAAAACAAAACTGCCAACGTGGGATCTTTTTTTGTTGTTCCTCCCTCTCTCTCTCTGTGCCAACAAAACACATTCAAAAGGCAGCAGCAGCAGCAATTACTTCACTATAGAAGCGACTGCAAAAGAAATAATATAATTTTCAATCTCCAGCAGCAAACAGCAATGGGAACAATTTTATTTCATAGTGGCGAGAGGAGGAGGAGGAGGACAGAAAAATAAGGGGAGGCAATGTAAAGGGGCAAAAACGCAATGATAAAAAAAAAGTTGGCTCGTTGCCAAGACAATCTTCTTTTCTCGTGTCACTCAAATAAGTTCCACGTTTTGACACACCACAACCTCACTTAGCTCCATTCCGCTCTTCTCTCTTCTTCGCTCCGCCCTCCCCCCTTACTCCTCTCCTCACATTTGTGACTCACATTCTTTTCCCAAATACACTTTTGATTTTTGGATTGAATGAATCGAGATCACTCATTGGCTGACGGCGGCAACAGAAATACAAAAATATCGAACCAATCATATAGTTCCCTAATAATTATTATTCCTATGTGAGTATGGTAATAAGCGTATTTGTCACACAACATTTTTTTCTCTCTCTCTCTACACAACTTGCGAAGGTTCGTCCACACCACAGGATAAAAAAAAACCCAGTGTCGACACCTTTGATATAGTTCATAAGCAGAAAATGCCTTGAATGGTAACTACATAAGTTAGAGGCATTTAGAAATCGGAGAAAACAAAAGTTGGCTCCGCCCTTTTTATGACGGACCGGCAACTTTTTAATTGGATTATTGTGGTTCGACGTTGAAAAGGGCGGAGCATGTGACGTCAGACTACGTAAACCAACCAATTAGAAGTTGCCAGTCATAAAAAGGGCGGAGCCAACTCGTGTTTTCTTCGATTTCTAAATGCCAGTCCATAGGTTTCTATGGTAAAGAAAACTTGTACGCCATAAACCGGAAATAAAAAGTGCGCCATCTGTTTTGTGTACAATTGCGTAGGTTTCTAGGATAAAAGCCACGCATGCGCTGTAGTTTTTTTTTTTTGCAAAATACTTTTAGCAAGTTTTTTTAACAACTGCTAAAGCGGGTGGAACATCAACGAATATATTATGTTAATTCAACCGAGATTACTCGTACACATTCGTTTGTGACGTTCATGTTCGTTTGCTCTGCTGGTTCGCGCCAATTCGTTAAGTGTGGACGCACCCTGAGATGATGTCCTCATCCCTTCCTTATCCCCCCTCTGAAAACACTAATGGACTCATCCACTTGTCTTTCTCTTTCTCTCCCCAATTGAAATCAAAAGAGAAAAGACGGCGGCGGCAGAGGAGGAGGAGGTGGGTGGTTGGGTGGGATTTATGGATTATTTCATGAACTTTGAATCTTCATAATTGATAAATAAAATATATAAATACGTCAGAAATAATAATTCTCTCTCATTTTGTAGCTTCTGTTGAAAAATACAAAGTTCAACGATCACAAAATACTGAAAATAGTTTTTAAAAAAAAATTAACAAGTTCTCCTCGAACCCCCCCCCCCTCTCCCCCCCCTAATATCCTGACCTCCCTCTCGCTCCCCTTTGTGATATCAAAAACGCAAAGATAAAACGAAATTTCTCAACGTGATTAAAGTTGATATCAACATCAATATCACTCATTCTTCTTAAAAAAAAAACTCTTCAAAGATTGTGAAATATATAGAAAACACGCATATATTATTGTCTTCTTTTGTTCTTTACAATTTGTCAACTCAAGATTACTGGTTCGATTATTTAAATGACCTGATTGGTTGCTAAGAGAGAGAGAGAGAGAGGGGGGGGGGGGCTCTTTGTAAAGCAGCGATCACATTGGCAATAATTTCAACTAGACATGCTGTGTGATCGCAGCTTTTACGAATAAACTCTTTTATTTTCGTTTTCTCACTTTTCTGTAGCTTTAAAGCTATGCTTTGTGTTGTTTTTTTTGTAGCTTTTTACATTACTGCAGTCGTCTTTGACCACTGATTAAATAATAAACAGGCAATTAGAAAACGGGACCCAAACAGAAGTTGGCTCCGCCCTTGTTATGACGACCGGCAACTTCTAATTGGTTGGTTATGTAGTCTGGACGTCAGATGCTCCGCCGTTTTTCAATGTCGAACCACACAACAAACCAATTAGAAGTTGCCGTTCGTCATAAAAAGGGCGGAGCCAACTTCTGTTTGTCCCGATTTCTAATTGCCTGTAATAATAATTTGTCACACAAGCCACCGTTTTCCTCCGCCACATTGGTGTAAAGTGGCCGAGCTCTGAAACAGGTGGCGACCACCGCCTTTTTTAACATGCTTTCTTCCACACACACACACAAGCCACTTGGTGGTTCTCTACTCAAGTTTGAGCGTTTGTTCAGTTTGCCGGCGCTTATACAGCGCCAACCAAGCAAACAAGGGCATTGAAGTCCAATCTACAATAAGAAGAGGAACACTGGCGTAGCTTAGAACAAGCCTTTTTCACACCAGAATCAGGTTTTATACTGATTTTTCTCTTCCTTGACTTCAACTCCATACATTTCATAGCATATTTCGGGCCCACGAATCACTGAATTCACAGACACCATGTATTTTTTTTTTTAAATCAGCATCAGGGGGTAAAAACAAAACGCCTGAAGACGTTTCAAATTGTACTTCATTATCTCTGTCGTCGTTCGGTTGTAATTTGGGCAAAATAGATCCAAACTAAAAAAAAAGTTACCAGAAATAACAAATGGATCACAAACGTATGAAGTTCCCCCCTTTCCAAACCTCCTTTATAAATAGGGGGGGGGGACCTTGATAGACAACCAACCTCCACCCTTTTTATATTTGTGAACTCACCCCCTAAATACTTGTTGGACCATTTTTCGTATTCATTATAAGCAACCACTTAACGCATAGATTGTCCAGAAAAAACCAATCGATAAGCGGCGACTCCCAACAAACAGAAGCGGGGTTTTTTTTTCTTTTCCTCTCCTTTTTTACGAGGACGATGGAAAGACGTCTATAAGCCTACAATAGATTGCGAATTTTTCTCTCTCAAACAATCATCAACGAAATTTGCATTTTGGGTTTAAAAAAAACGTCAATAATAATTGTCTAGCCTCAAAACAGGGGGTGGACGGATCAAAAGATGCAAAAAAAAAAATCAAAATTCTTCTGCACTTTATTTATAAATAGCTGATATTAATTCTTTAATTTTGTATTTCAGAAGAATAAAATTAAGAAAAACTCGAAAAGTAATTTAGAAAGTGGAAAGAGTAATCATCACTTAAGGCTAGTTTCCCATGTTCGATGATATTATCTTTCAAAATTAACTATTTATTAACATTTTTATAAAATATTCTAAATCACGTAAAATCACAAAAAGTCCTGAAAAATATCCTTAAGTGATTGAGCTACCCTTCTAGTTTCTAAACTACATTCAAGTTCAAAAGCAGAACTGATTCTCTGTAGTATGGGGAGAATCACACACGCTGAAAAACTTAGTAAGAATGCATTTACCAGAAGCGCCATATTATACCTAATACACACACCTGATAATTGAAATGAATTTAAATAATAAACGTGTTCTACAGAGCCTTGTGACGGACAAACAAACTATGTCGAATTCAATTTATTCAGTTAATAATCTCAAAATATTGAGTTAATACTTAAATATATAAACTATTGACAAAATATTGATTTAGTATTTCAATTTAAAATATTAATAATGAAGTCCAACTTGTATTTGGTTAGTGTCCTTAACTGAATTCCGTATAATTCACCTAAACACATTTAAACTTGAAATCATGTCTATGAAGAATTTTTAAAGTTTAGCTTTGTTTAAGTTTCAGTTTGGCTTAAAATACGGCTATAAATTTAGAATTTTTTGTGGGTTTTTTCTTTTCTTCTCTCATTACAAGTTGAATTTGAATTATTTACTCTGAAAGCAGCCAAGAAGGCCCATGGCAGAGAGACAAATATCCAATTTTCAATATTATACAAATACACGAAAAAGAAAAAGCACAAAAAAAAGATCGATTAATCGTTTGTGGAACTAAAGAGAAATTATATTTTTTTTTAAATATTTCAACCTAAATTTGGCCTCACCTCCAGCACATATTACACATATTTTTGAGGACATGGGGCCTTCCTCCTACTACCAAAATAATTTGAGACTTCAACACTTTATTTTTTACACGCATTTAGAAATCGGGACAAACAGAAGTTGGCACCGCCCTTTTTATGACGAACGGCAACTTTTAATTGGTGGGTTATGTAGTCTGACGTCACATGCTCTCCGCCCTTTTCAACGTCGAACCACACAACAAACCAATTAGAAGTTGCCGGTCGTCATAAAAAGGGTGGAGCCAACTGAAGTTCATCCCGATTTCTAATTGTCTGTCTTATTTTTTTCGTAGAAAATTGAGGTTCTGTTTTCTCTCACTCACTCTCATAAGTGAGGATCTATTTGCATTTGGTTGTGTATATTAAAGGTGTGTTTCAAGAGGGAAAGATATTCTAAAATATTTCGTCTATTAGCTAACTAAGTAAGCCATGGTCATCCACTTTTGACCATTTTTCCAAACACCAATTTTTCTTGAAAGAAAAAAAGAACACATTTTCTTCTTCTTCTTCTTGTCTCTCCTCTTCTTCCATTGAACCCCCCTTTGATTTTCAGCAAGAAAACACCTTTTTTATTGTCGTTATTTGTTTGGGGAAGAAGTCAACATAAAAACATAAGAGAATCAGGGCATTAAGGCCTACAGCGCTATTCGTGCCTATTTTATCTTTGTTGCTTGCTGCCACCGCCTAAGTAGAAAATCAGTCATTCTGCACAATGACTACAAAGCAATGTGGTAGCCAAACCAACAATTCAATAATATTTTAATGTGGGGGTTCATGAATAGAAATACTCAAATTGGCCTTCAGAAGATCAAAATTAAGTGAAACCAGAAAGTGTTTTAGAAACTAGAAGGGTGATATTCTCATGTTGATATCTTTTAAAATAAGCTTTTTGTGTAAGTTTGAAGACTTGACAATGTTTTTTGTTTTAAAATGTTTGTCAATAAGTTTAATTTTGAAAGATATCAACATGAACTACCCTTCTAGTTTCTAAAACACTTTCTAGTTTTCTCTCTGGGTCTTTCAGGTACAAAAGTACCTGAAAGACCCAGTAAACGGGAGGTTCGCGAGGCGTTTCTACTTTAAAAAACCACCTTTAACTGTATTTTCATGTTATTATCTTTCAAAATTAACTTTTTATGTCAATTTCAAAATTACCCAACTTTAAAACAAAACAATATATTTTTTTTAAATTTTCGTCTATAAAAAGTTTATTTTGAAAGATATAAACATGAAGAAGAAAATAAGTTAAGTGATTGAGCGCTACCCTTCTAGTTTCTAAAAATACTTTCCTATTTTCTCTTAATTTTGCTCCTGAGTCCTAAACAGTAGAATAATCAATGGTGTTCTCTTCTTAATAAATAGGGTGAAATCAGAATTTCTCTTCAAATAGAGAAACAACCTTGGAAATTTTTCTCTTGTTTAAACGTGGATTTAACAAATTTAGTAAAATATTGAAAAAAGAAAAACCTTTCTTATTTTAAACTATTTTCATAGATGATTTTTTTTTTTCAATAGACATTTTTCATTGTAAGCGCTTTCCGTGCAGATGTTGTATTTTGTGATCCACATGACTTGCAGATGATATCAGCCAATGAACGACGACTTGGCTGTCGGAATCACTAACCAATCAAAAACAACGATCTTCTTTTTCTTAACAAACTTTCCTCATTCGTTCCCCCCCTTTTTTTTGGTCGATCATCAGAAATGGACGAATCCGAATACAAAATACGAGATTCAATGGGAAAAGACGCGAATAAAACATGTAATAGGCCAGGCCTAATATACATGTATAAGGTGAAAACCGTTTTACGCTAAAACGGATAACACGAAATATACTTTTCGTTCTGTCCCTTTAACACGAAAATATTCTGGTGACTTCAATTTCGTGTTAAAAGTTTCCTAACTATACAATGAAAACCGTTTTACACGAAAAATCGGATAACACGAAATGTTTTTGACCCGTCCCTTAGAATTGCATAAAAATATGTTGTCTTTTAACACGAAATTCGCTTAGCACGAAAAAAATATTCCAGTCCTTTCGATTTCGTTTTAAACAGATTCTCTACCGAAAAATCGGATAACTAAAGTACATTATTGGTTCTGGTTCCTTAAGGTTCTTTTAACACGAAATTCGTTTAACACGAAAAATATTCTGGTCCTTTGTGTTTTCCGAAACAGTTTAACACACAAAATTGGATAACACGAAATATAATCAAAATATATTTTCGGTCCCGTCCCTTAGAATAGCATAAAAGTTCGTTTAACACGAATATTCATTTGAATATCTCACAGTACAGCATATCCCTTTTGTAAGAATAGAAAAACAAAGTAGGATTCATTCAAATCGCGCTTTAAATCGTTTATTTTTTCCATTATTACAACGGGAAAAAAACGATTTAAAACGCAATTTAAATGAATCCCACTTTGTGGGATTTTCCCATTTTTTAAATTTAAAAAATGGCAACTTAAATATCAAGTGATTTAAAATCACATTTTGAGATTTTTTTCTCAGAATTTTTCTTATGAAATAGAATTTATTATAATATGCATGGGATCGGAGATTCGAATCCTCAAATCCCGCGAATCTTGAAAAAAAAAATTATTCGAGATTCGAAAACTCGAATCTTCGCCGTTTTTATCGTCTTTCGAATCCGAAGATTAAAAAAAACTGTTAAAAACTTAGATAAAATTAGTTTTTAACTCCATTGACGTCCAACAAAAACCGGCGATTCTTGCAATTCCGGATCACCTTGTGGCGCCCCTGAGTGCCATACTTTTTTATTATTAATAATTAAATAATTTAATGTTATTTCATTTATTTGTATCTTCTTAATGAATAATATAGGATTCTTACAGGAAGGATTCGAGAACCTTTTAGGACTCGGATTCGAGAAAATTTAGGATTCGGATTCGAGAAAATTTAGGATTCGGATTCGAGAACCTTTTACGACTCGGATTCGAGAACCTTTTACGACTCGGATTCGAGAACCTTTTAGGGCTCGGATTCGAGAACCTTTTAGGGCTCGGATTCGAGAACCTTTTAGGGCTCGGATTCGAGAACCTTTTAGGATTCGGATTCGAGAACCTTTTAGGACTCGGATTCGAGAAAATTTAGGATTCGGATTCGAGAAAATTTAGGATTCGGATTCGAGAACCTTTTACGACTCGGATTCGAGAACCTTTTACGACTCGGATTCGAGAACCTTTTAGGGCTCGGATTCGAGAACCTTTTAGGGCTCGGATTCGAGAACCTTTTAGGATTCGGATTCGAGAACCTTTTAGGATTCGGATTCGAGAACCTTTTAGGATTCGGATTCGAGAACCTTTTAGGATTCGGATTCGAGAAAATTTAGGACTCGGATTCGAGAAAATTTAGGACTCGGATTCGAGAAAATTTAGGACTCGGATTCGAGAACCTTTTACGACTCGGATTCGAGAACCTTTTAGGATTCGGATTCGAGAACCTTTTAGGATTCGGATTCGAGAACCTTTTAGGATTCGGATTCGAGAACCTTTTAGGATTCGGATTCGAGAACCTTTTAGGATTCGGATTCGAGAACCTTTTAGGAATCGGATTCGAGAACCTTTTAGGAATCGGATTCGAGAACCTTTTAGGAATCGGATTCGAGAACCTTTTAGGAATCGGATTCGAGAACCTTTTAGGAATCGGATTCGAGAACCTTTTAGGACTCGGATTCGAGAAAATTTAGGATTCGGATTCGAGAACCTTTTAGGACTCGGATTCGAGAACCTTTTAGGGCTCGGATTCGAGAACCTTTTAGGGCTCGGATTCGAGAACCTTTTAGGATTCGGATTCGAGAACCTTTTAGGATTAGGATTCGAGAACCTTTTAGGACTCGGATTCGAGAAAATTTAGGATTCGGATTCGAGAAAATTTAGGATTCGGATTCGAGAACCTTTTACGACTCGGATTCGAGAACCTTTTACGACTCGGATTCGAGAACCTTTTAGGGCTCGGATTCGAGAACCTTTTAGGGCTCGGATTCGAGAACCTTTTAGGATTCGGATTCGAGAACCTTTTAGGATTCGGATTCGAGAACCTTTTAGGATTCGGATTCGAGAAAATTTAGGACTCGGATTCGAGAAAATTTAGGAATCGGATTCGAGAACCTTTTAGGACTCGGATTCGAGAAAATTTAGGATTCGGATTCGAGAACCTTTTAGGACTCGGATTCGAGAAAATTTAGGATTCGGATTCGAGAACCTTTTAGGACTCGGATTCGAGAAAATTTAGGATTCGGATTCGAGAACCTTTTAGGACTCGGATTCGAGAAAATTTAGGATTCGGATTCGAGAACCTTTTAGGACTCGGATTCGAGAAAATTTAGGATTCGTCCTCCACCTCTATAATAAACTGTGCCCTAACAGGTGGAATAAACAGATTGAACATTTTTTTTTGTTGCAATAAATGGATTTCCAGTTGTTGTTTTTTAAACAAAAAGAACAAATTTTATGAAATATTAAATAATTTTTTAATTAAATTTTAAAAAAATCCTAATTAAATTAAATAAATCCGGTTTAAAAAAAAGAAGAAGAAATCATGATTATTATCCACCCTGTTTAAAAATGAAATTGTTTAAAAAAAAATTTATAATAATTTTTTTTATCATTTCTCTGATAAATTTTTTTTTAACAAAAATGGAATTGATTTATTTAGAACAACACCTTTTATTCCATTGTTTTTCCTGTTTCGTGGTGTTGGTGGATGTGGATTCAATAGAATACACCCCCCCCCCTCCCCCTTTAAACAAGATAAACCCCCCCTCCTCCTCTCCTACCTTGCTCCCCACACCCCTTCTTCCCCCTTTTCAAAAATGATCTGAATTCTCCTTCTCTCTTCCCCCCCCCCTTTTTGAACAAAACAGGACAACTGCAGGTCAACCATGAACCACCACCTCCTCCTCCTCCTTTATCCTCCTTCCCTCCCACTCCCTTTTTTTTTTCTTTTCTCTCTTAACCCCCACCCCCTTTGTACTCCTCCTCCTTCTCTCTCGGAAGGATTGAAAGGGAATTTCTGGAATTAAACAAACTTCGCTCCTCTCCTAATATAATAACACTGAAAATAATAGTAAAATTTACCAATAAACACGAAAATATACAAATGACCAGGAATAGGTTTTTCTTCTTTTTCAACTGAATAATCATAATAATAACACAATTTGGAAACCATAGTAACGAAAAGCCAAAAAAAAAATAACTTCCATTATATAATTAAAATAATACAATTTTCTCTCAGACGTTTTTTGTCTGCAATTTTATAAAGAAAATTAATAAAGTTATAAATTTAGAACAGAGCGAGAGAGCGAGAATTAAGCACGAGAGAAAAAAATATTTGGCCGCGTTTCAATCGACTTAATGCCGCATACATAATAATGAAAAAACCGCACTTTTCGAATACGCTCAAAAACACTTATTTGCATTGAAAATTTTCACGTAAAATGATTTAATCACATCTTTGTTTTGTAAATAATCGAAATATCGTTTATCGGCACTCGTCAATTATGTCTAAAGGTCTCATTTATCATCATCATACTTTTATTTTTATATAAAATTACGAAGAATTAATTTACGAAATCTGATTATTCTGTCTTTTAGGAGCAAAATTAACATAAACTTGAATGTGTTTTAGAAACTAGAAGGATCGCTTAATCACTTCAGAGTATTTTTATGTTGATATCTTTCAAAATAAACTTTTTATTTCAATTTGAAAAAAGGAAACAACTTTAAGCACAGACGATAATCTTTAATTTTTACCTATAAAAGTTTATTTTGAAATATAATATTAACATGAAAATATCCTTAAGTGATTAAACTACCCTTCTAGTTTCTAAAACACTTTATAGTTTTTCTTAATTTTACACCCTCGAGAGGCGTTTTTTCACTAAAAAAAAACACCTTTAATATTAAATGTATGAAAATTTTCCTTAACAGTCTTTTATTTTTTTTTTTTGTAAAAAAAATATCTAAATCTTAATTAAAATTCCTTAACGCCTTTAAATGAGTTTTTTTTATTAATTAACAAAAGGTAACAAGTAACTTAATTTCTAAATTTGTAGTAATTTGTAGTACGAAAAATTTATAATTGAAAAAAAGGAGAAAAACTTAAAATGTGAACAAAAATAAAAATAAAGACCAAAATATACAGTATACCATTAAAATAGGACCAAAAAAAGGCGCCAAACGACCTTTTTAGGAGGGAAAAGGAGTAAGGAAAAGCCCGGGAAAGAAAACAACAAAGTCTCGGGGTTCATTGAAACGTCCAAAAATGAACGATAAATATATCATTATTTTAGCAAAAATATAACAAATTTAGAATTAAAAACTTTAAAAATGCGATAAAACTAAAAAAAATTGATTAAAAACAAATAAAAAAATGAGAAAAAATACAACCAAAAAAAATGACCCAAAAACGGCAGCAGGAAGAAAAGGTAAAAAAAAAAAAAATTCCGGGAAAAGAAAAAAACCCAACCAAAATATCGGTTGACGAAAACATCGAGAACGAAACAATACCGTAATTTACCACAAAAATACGCACTAGTTAAAGGAGGGGACTCTTAAAAGAGTACGGTAAAACGTTAGAGAACCTATGCCGTATCAAGATGGACGAAATGCCGCCCCAATGAATTAAAAAAATACGTACCTTTTAAAATGCTCTAAAATACGTTCCTCTCGGATATTTTCTGGTAAATTTCCGACCCAAAGATGCCTGGTCTCTCTAACCATTTTGCAATATATTAATAGTCCTCATGAGGCTTTCATTTCGTTGTATCCGTCAAACAGATGCTGGTTTTAAGAAAACGAAACACACAACAAAACACCATTAACAACAACATAATAGAAAAATAACCAAACAACACACAATAACGTAGTCGTCGTAGTACGGTCGTCGTCGTCCTCGTATATGATGATGCAGTAAAATCATTTCTCTTTCAAGCGCGCGCGCGCGCACGGGCGCAGAAATTAAGGGCGGTAAAAAACCAAAAAAAAAAAACCCAACAGAAAACGCCGAGAAAGAGAAGAGATTCCCTTCGTGTTTGTGTGTGTTTTTTTTTCCCTCTCTTCTCCTATATTCCGAACTTACTACTTTACTATAGAGAATATAATAATATGAAAAATTCACTTGTTCAAACGGCGGCCTCTCGACCAAATGACGTCACCAAAACGCCGCACTCTCTCAAGCGAAGAGACACACACAAAATGGAAGGAGAGAGGCAAAAGGGAGACGAAGAGACCAGAAAAGCATAATTGATCAACGACACAATCAATAATAGGATAAGAAAAAGCTGCTGTTGCCTTCGTTGATGATCGCTTGTTTTTCCATTCTTCATCATCTACCTTGAAACGTTTTTTTTTTGTTGTAAATTTATTATAATACGTTTATCTATTTCATAATAAATATTACTGATAGAGTTTTAGACAATGTGTAGAATGCGCTATACAAGCTTATTATATGATTTAGGCATTTTATGTATTGTCTAAAATATGTCTTGATAAATTTTTTTGCAACATTGTCTTTATAGGCGATGTTTTGCGATTACGTCTTCCTGGATTTGTATTTAAATTTGTACCGTAGATCAAATAGGACATAATATTATCGACTATAAAAGTGGTATTATTTTATAAAAAAAATATAAGCGATTTATATATCATAATTTAAAAATATTACTGATTCATTTATTATTTCTAGGCAATGTATAGAATGTCTATAAGTCTCGTATGATTTAGGCATTTTGTGCGCTTTTGTCTTAAATTTTAATGGACATTTTTCTTAACATCGTGTTTATTAACTTTTATAACCGATATTTTGCGATTACGTCCTCCTGGATTTGTATTCAAAATTGTGTGTAGATCAAATAGGACGTATTATCGACTATAAACGCATTCTTATGTTATTTTATACTAATTTTTTTTCTTCCACTTTTGACTTCAACGAATAAACTAGAATTAAATAATTTTATAAACGTAATTTTCTTTCCAAGTTTTCTTTTAATTAACTCTTAAATTTTGTATCTTATCTAAATATTAATATCATTGGTTTGTTTTGAAAATTACAAAAAAAAAATGGAGAAAACTGTTTTATGTTTTAAAATTTATTACACAAAATTGTCTAGAACGACAAAAAAAAATAACACCCAAAAATACACGTATTGCACCAGACAATAACAAGAGATAATTTAAATAATATACCTTTTTTACCACTTCAAACAAATAATGAACTGAACCTTGTTCTCTAAAATAAAAGCCAGTAGGTGGCACCACAAACTACAAATAAAAATTTGCCAAATGTTATTCAAATAACCTTCAAAATTTTCCACACTAATTGAGATGGGGAGGGGGCGGGAGACAAAACAAAATGTAACGAAATCAGAACAAGACCCCGTAGAATATCAATCACGTGATTGCCATCCTGGCTCTTGATTGGTTCAAACTTAAAACCGTCCACGTTAACAATATAGAAGAAAAAAAAACTCTTTAAAGATGGCGGTACATTATTAACTTTCCTTTTTTTTTCTCCTTTTGATAACACTTCTTCTCTGTTCAAAAAATCATCCAAGAATTCGAACGATCGCGAAATAAAAAAACATATATTCCAATTAAATGTGTTATTCCATTTTGTAAATAATTAAATAAAGAAATAATCCTGTAAATATTTTTTATATAAAATCAAAAAGAGTAGAAAAAAAAAACCAAGAGAATTTTTTTTTGTAAAACACCAAATAAATGAATTTACAAATTTATATTATACGGAATAAATTACAGATTTACAGATAATCCAATTTGCATATATAAAAACAATATTTCCAAATTGCAAAACGTTCAGATCTATATTCTTTTTGAAGCACCGAAATGGGACAATAAAAAAAATCCATTGTTGCAAATAAAAAAAAGATGGCGGCTGCCGACACCCAAAACAAAAAACCAACGAAGTTTTTCTTTCTACTTATTTTCTATTTCCTAATTTTTTTTTTCTAATTATCATTATTATCAAAGGGAACCAAGAAAAAAAATTAAGCTTCTTTGGGATATATAAAAAAAGACCATCTTTATAATGAAATTTAAATAATTATAATCCCCTGTATTTCAGAAAAAAACGCACAGAAACAACAACAAACAACAATTGTAAATAATCCAAGTGAATATATATTTTTTTTATAATCGCACTAAATCGCTAATCCAAAAAACATAAAACAAAAAACTCCCAATAATAATTCCCAAAGAGAGAAAAGTCGTTATAGGTTTTTTTTTTTTTTTTTGAGTTTTTGTCTTCTTTTTCTCGACCAGTTTCAATCAGCGCCGCCACCGCCTTGTGCTCCTTCTAGTATTCTACTCTCTCTTCTCTTTTCCATTAGTAATTGTCGTCGTCGTTCTCCCTCTATTCTTCCAACAACTTCCAATTACAAAAACCTTCTCATAGAATCTCTCTCTCAAGCCGAAAAAGACATAAAACAGATTCGTGACTTAAAAACTACTCTGAGCGATCTAATATTTAATCATAACTTATCGGAATCAAGGACATTCCGATAGAAATCTGACTACTCCGAATGTTTGAAAAAGATACAACCAGTGAAAAAAAAAAGGATGACGTAACTAAACTAAATAGAACGGCAGCACTGCCAGCATTAGAATTTCTTTTGCTCCGCCCTTTTATGACGTCAGACCCAGTAACAAACCAAATATAAATTAAAAAGGGCGGAATAAGTGACATCAGACCAAGTAACAAACCAATTAAAAAGTAATGACGTTCATAAAAGGGCGGAGCAAATAAAATTCTAATGCTGGGCACAATTGCCTGTACGGCAGCTGCCTTCATTACAGTGTGGAGTATTCAACGCCATCTGAGGACCGCATTTGAAACTATTAATTTATCAATCAGAATGACTATTTAGAGGCTAGAGTTGACATACAACTCTAGAAGAACTCTAGCCTCTAACAAGTGTTTTTGATTGCAAAGATGATGGTTTTCTGAAGAGCTTATTTTCGAATTCTTGATTATTTTTTGTTTCATAAGAACAAAATTTGAAGAAACATGAATGTCTTTTAGAAACTAGAATGGTAGATATTTCCACGCAGTGATGATATCTTTCAAAATAAACTTTTAATAGACATTTAAAAAAAAATATCGTCTGCTTAAAAGTTGCGTCGTTTTCAAACTCGCATAAAAAGCTTATTTTGGAAGATATTGACATGAAAATACCCTTATATGATTGAACTACCCTTCTAGTTTCTAAAACACAGTCAAGTTTCTCTTCATTTGGCACCTGAAACTGAAAAACAGAATAATTACGAGCTCGAGAGGTGCCGTTAACACCTTAAATACAAGGTTATGATCATTTTTTATCTATTGTTAAATCAAATGCATATTTTTCCCTAGTTTCCCTGATGAACTTGTGTTTTTCGTTTCCATCCATCCCTTCATCACGTCCGAAATTTCCCACCTGTCCCATTCATCCTTTCAGTCTCACCTGTAATGATCAAGTCAGATTCGGTCCCATTTCATCCCATGTCATTGGTTGGGATTGCTTCCTTTCAATCCTTTTGCTGAGCTTTTCCTCCTTGAAATACACTGAATAACCAGAGTTCGATGAACGCCATTTACACTTTAAAAACCAAACACACAAACAGAACTTGAAAAAAAAACTTCTCAACATCTAAAACAGCTGATTAAAAATATAAAGTTGTTTCCAAATCGATGGCGGGAACTGAATTCTATTTTGGCGCCATGAACGAACCGGAAATCACATAGAAAAACGGAAACACGTCACATACACACCGCCCTGTTATAATGACGTCATTGAAAGGAACAAAAAATTTCCCGCTTTTATTTATTTCTTGATAAAAAATTTAAAATGTACAATTTGATATTAAAAAATTAATAAACAAAGAAAAATTATTAAGCGTAACAATTAATGAGATATTTAAATAATTATAATAAATATTATTTTAAAATTAAGTTATAAGGAGAATATTTAATAATTATTAATTTCTCATAATAATCCGACCAGATTCTTCTAAATATATTTAATAAAAAAATTGTCAAAATCAATATAATAAATGCATAAAATACAGTAGAAACCGTTTAACACGAAATAAGACGGCACTGGAATTTTTTTTCGTTTAACACGAAAAAAAATTCCAGTGCCGTCTTATTTCGTGTCACGTTAAGAACGATTTTTTATGCTATTTCTAATGGGCCAGGACTGAAAATATATTTCGTGTTAAACGGTTTTAACAGCAGAGTTTAAACCGTTTAACATGAAATTGAAAGATTATGAATATTTTTTTCGTGTTAAACGAAACAATTTTGAAGTAATTCTAAGGGGACGGAACTGAAATTATATTTCTTGTTTAAACAGTTTTCACTGTAATAATATTTAAATTATTGAAATAGTAGAAATTTAATAAATAATGAGTTGAGATTGTTTTTCTTAAAGACCTTCTCTGAACATGGAATTATCAAAATATGGAGACTGTGACCTTCGACCGCTGTGTTCTGGAGTACGAGGGATTTTGGGCCTCGAACTGAAAGCGACGACGTATTCGTTCACGCTGAATTAACGCAAAAGGCAAAAATAAATAAATTAAATTAAAATAAATTAAATAAAAATAATTAAAAAAATAAATTAATAATTGTTAAAAAAAATACCTAGTTCCTCCAAATTTTTCAGTTTCTTTTGGAAAAACGGGTGGAAACCCGACCGCTTCTGTCACCTGTTTTTCAATGCCGACGACCTCGTTAAGAACGCTGCTTGCGTATTGGTCAAGATCTACAACAATGTTATTACTTTAGTTGTTACGGTCAAAGGATCGGTACGATGGACTTACTAAGGACCGGAGATCGGGGAGTTTGAGCTCGAATTTGGCTTTGAACTGGTGTAGGGGTGGTTGGAGCCTGGTGTTGAACGACTTCTGTGCCTTTTGGTTCGTTTAAAGCCTCTGAAGTTCCTTGAGAAACACTTGACAATCTCCGTAAGCTCGATGACGGCTGAATCCTTGGAGTTGCCGGTCTCGTAAACGGATGGGAATCGTCCTGTCGTATAATTATATAGTGATTATGCAAATGAGTAACATCGTAACCTCATAAGAATTTGAAAAAGCTCACGTGTTTTTCTTTTGATTTCGGCACGCTCGAGTGCTGCAAAAACAAAACATAAAAACACATTGTTATCCATCACAAATATCAAAATTACAAAGACAAAATTGGAATATTGGAAAACATTTCGGAAATTTTAAAAATTTTGTAATTTTTTTCTAAAGTTTTGTTTAATTTTTAAAGAAAATTGTTGAAAATCTAAAAAAAATAAATGCGAAACAATAATAAATTTTCTAAAAAAATCGTTATTGTGGGTTTTAAAAACATAACGCGGTGTAAAATTAAAAAGAAAAATCAAAGTGTTTTAGAAACTAGAAGGGTAGCTTAATCACCAGTTTAGTGATTCTGCTACCCTTCTAGTTTCTAACACACTTTCAATTTCGTTTGAAAATTTATAAAACATGAGACCAATGAATAGTGGGCAGCGAGTAGAGCTTCTCCTTGAAGTTCTCCTGGAATAACTAGAATGACGTCATCTTTGTCCAGCTCTTCTTCCAACACATCTTGATCCTCGTCATCGTCATCTTCATCTTCGTAATCCGAAGTCATATCTTCCACCGGATCATCTGTAAGGTGAGCGTTACAAATGAAATTACATAACTTGATTAAAATCACAAATTTAATTTAATTGCCTGATGCCAACTGTTTCAGTATGAATTCCAACTGTCGTCTCATTTCGGGACTCGCTTCGTTCGTAAAACTGTTCAGAATCTCTTCGAGACCCATACTCTGAGCATCTCTCTTGATTTTAGGAACAGTCAACAAACTGTACAAGGTTCCATTTACGTAAGGAATAATCTGAAATGACAAACTTAAAATGTCACATTAAACAAAAAACGTTCTTTCTTGAAAATAAGTTAACCTCTGGATTCTGATTTCCGAGAAGATTTGTCAGAATTTTCAGAACAGTACGAGAATTCTTGATGCAACGTTCCTTTCCTGCCGATCGTAAACATAGATTCATTAAAAGGGCAACGGTGTATTCGAGTGCATAGTCGGACAACGCATCCTCGTCTTCAAGAATAGAGATGAGATACTCGATCAGATCACTGTTTATCATTGCAGTTTGTAGCTGACGCCTGAAAGTACAAATCATTGAAGTAAGATCGATCTTAACGAGCTTCCGACAAAATACGAAACCTCAAACTAAGTTTCTGAAGAGTGGAGAGACACATATCGAGTGAAATAGTCTCCAACTTGTTCAGACGAACATTATCCATAACGGCAGCAAGAATGTTGGCACCGTACGACAGATACGATCGTCCGGGAGTCAGAGAAGCAAAAGTGTTTAAAAATCGTGCCATAGTTTGTCTCAGTTCTATCGTTTGTGACATAATCAAATTAATGATCGCATTCTAAATACACACAAACAAAACGTAATCAAAATTCTATTTAGAATTTCTTGCACGGTTTTTTTTTACTGGACTCACCCCATATTGTCCTCCGTCTGTGCCAAGCAGATCATAACTTATGTACGCAGTTAAAACAGAACGTCGTTGTTCACCTGGACGACATCGAGTTAACCTCTTGAAAATAAATACAATAATATTTAGTTCAATTTTCTTTGTGGTTTTTATTTACAATAAGAAATTGAGATTTACCCATCTTAAGGCTTGTAGAATGAACATTTTCAGACGTGGAGGACAACTAATTAAATCTCGTTTGATGCTCTTGTAATCAAGCGAAACCAACAACATATCCTGAGTCTCAGATCTACAAATTTGTAAAATAAAAAAAAACTTACTACAAAAGCGATTTTCAGAAGAAACTGAAAATGTTTTAAAAACTAGAAGGGTAGTTCAATCACTTCAGGGTATTTTCATGTTTGATATCTTTTAAAATAAGCTTTTGTATCAGTATAAAAAGTTTATTTTGAAAGATACCCACATGAAAATACTATTAAGTGATTCAGTTACTATTCTAATTTCTAACACATTTTCAATTTCTCTTTAGTGTTGCTTTTTTGAAAACGCAGAATAACCAGAGTTCGAAAATCAACTGTTCATAATACATTTTAAGTGATTCATTTACAATTCATTCTAGTTTATAAAACACTTTTCAACATACTCAAAAGTCTTCAACAAACCTCAATAGTGAAGTAGATCGTCTCGGAGCCTCTGCCAGAGATACACGATTATTCACTGAAGCTCCAACAGGAAGAGAAGAAGGAGGAGGAGGCGGAGCATTGACCTGTAAATGTGCTCCACCAGTAAACAGTTCGGGAAACGCTTGCAAGCATGTGTCCATTACTTCCGAAAGGTTCACATCTCCACCTCTCACAGATGTTTCAAGTGCAGATAACAACTCAGTCGTAATATGCATTAATTTTTGATAATTTGCCTAAATTAAACAAATTACTAATTATTATTAATGATTATGAAAACCTGAAAAAAGGCATGAGAATGTAACATTTAACTGGAAGTAAAAGTGACTTTAATTTATTAAAATATACTTGAAGTATTACTTGAAGTGAAAGTAATTTCTGTCTTTCCCATTGAAGCTTCGTAGATAACTCTTCCATTGTTGCCGGATCCACGGACGGAATGTTCTTTGAGTTGACGTACGAATTATAAACAAGAACGAGTCGAGGATCTTCTCGTTTCTCTTTGATCTTTACGACGACATCCGAATGCTTTTCCAAACGTTGACGTAACTCTGAAACCCACGATTCCTATTTAACGAGAAAAACGGATAAAAGTACGAAAGATGGAGAATAATCCAATAATATTTGTACTGAAAATAGATTCTTGAATGATGAGTGTTGGCTCGGATTTGTATTGTAAGGTAAGGCAAAATAAGGCAAAAATTCCGGTTCCTGACTGAGTGCAGTTCCTCTGTTTTCAAGATAAAGTTTGAATCTGTGCATACGTTGATCGACGTCGTTCTCACTCGATTCTTTTTCCTTAAAATAGAACAACAAAAAAACACGTTTCCAAGGTCCAAACAATGAATTTTGCAGATAAAAACAACAGGTAAATTATGATTTAATGGAACCACTCAATCAAATTTTCAGTTCACATCGAGAGAAAACATCGATTTCTATTGATCCATAACTACCCCAAAATGAAACAAATTTAGATTTCGACTGGAGATTGATTAGACTTCAATTATTGATAAGATCTTTCGTATAAACGAATAAAACATTTAAACAGCAAAAAAATACATAGAAAATCACTTCTCCATTGGATCTCAGTCGGAAAACGGCAAAATGAAGATGCAGAGAGAATTCCAACTTTAGATACTCGTCCGAATTAGATTCCAACGGTTCGTAAACGGCCAACTTTTCGAAAAACTGTTCTCCATCTCCTCGATCGAATAATCTCAGAAGCCCATCCTATAACGAGTGAAAAACGAACGGTAATAAATCATTAAACTTTAGTAATATTTCACTGTTTTTTGTAGATTTCAGCATATTTTCTGCATTTCGTATGATCGTAATCTCGTTACGGTGGTTTTAAAATATAAACGCCTCTCAAACTCGTGATTATTCTGTCTTTCAGGTGCAAAATATATAAAGTGTCTTGGAAACTAGAAGGGTAGCTCATTCACTTAAAGGTATGTTCATCTTGATATTTATAAAAATAAACTTTTCATGCGAGTTTGAAAGTAACCCAACATTAAACAGAAGATATGTTTTAAATAATTCCTCTATGAAAAGTTTATTTTGAAAGATGCCAATCTGAAAATACCCTTAAGTGATTGAACGCCATACTCTAGTTTCTGTTAATTTTGCTCCTGAAAGACAAAGAAATTAATCACGAGTTCGAAAATGAGCTATTCATAAACCGTCTTAAAAAGCTGGTTTTTTGTGCCTCGGTTTTCTAACGTACTTTCTCTGTTTTCACCAATTGCTTGTTCTTGTTCTGATATTGGTCTTCTTCATCTTGATCATTCGATTTCGGCACTCTTCTTCCGATGGAAAAAAGTTCACTCAGAAACGACTTTGCCGTCTCATTCAGTTTATATCTTTGAAGATACTAAATACGATGATAACAATTACACAAAAGTTAAACATTCTCCTAATGGATAAAACAAAGAAAAGTGAGTGATTCAAGAGGCCACGAACCTGAAGGACGATACCATCGATTTCAAAGAAACGTTTCTGTCGATCAGTTTGTCTTTCAGAAGCCATTTCAACAAATGAAGTTCGTTGACATTAAACGAACAACACTGATACCATCTTCAATATCACCATAATATACATTTTTTGTCAGATTAATAAATGAAAACAAAAAGAGAATCGTAAATAATTAATAGATTGTAATCTGACATTAAACGAACGATATCAAAAGCACATGGCCACATATCGATCTTATCGATATAAGCAACACATTTTCTGCAACGCTGCTGTCAGATTCACACGCTGTTTTTATTTATTAAAGAAAACAACTATATTATCAAATATGTTTATTATTTTATGTAGATTAAAACAAATATTACAAGTAAAAAACGGATATAACAATACAAATTTTAACGTTGTATAAGTTTATAATTTAATTCGACATTGCACAGAAAGGTTGAATTCAAAGGGGACGACTTAAAAGAATATCATTTACGAGATTCACAAAGATTCACAGCAAAGAATGTGCTTCGTACTTCTTATCTGAGTTTGCTTAAAATTTAAAATAAAACTAAATTCTTAAAATTCAGTAAAACGAGGATGAAAAACTAAAATGAAGTGCCACACAGTATGAGATTGATCACGGTGTGTCGTCTCTTTTGGGTTGTTGACAAATATTTGGCGTGGCGTTTGGTAACACGGATAGATATATTAGAAGTGACGTCATTGACGTCTTTTTCTCTTGTTTCGTTCGCCATTCGGAGTCCCACGTGAGTGTTCATTTTATTCTTGCTGTTGTTTTTACCATTTTTCGTTATTTAAGCGTAATTTTCCCATCTGTAAGTGAATGCAACGTGTGTCTATTGTGTTTTGGTTAGTTTTCTTTATGATTTACACTTAATTTGTATGTTTTTGAGGGTTGCAAAAGTTTTTTTTATTATATGCCCTCTCTCCTTTCTCCCTCCTTTCGTATTCCTCTTTAGTTCTTTAATGGCGCTTTTTCCGCCATATTGGATCACACTTTTGTAATTTTTTTTCTTTTTTTTTTTTCTTCATCGGCCGCCGTTTTCTTTTCGTTATTAAGACGTTATCTTCGGTATCTTTTTATAAATTTTAACTTTTCTCCTTTGTGTGTGTGTGTATTTTTCGGCAGATCGTAATAACTATCGATTAACTGATTATAACGCTTTTTTTGATTGAAAGTGGCGCTACCTTTTGTTAAATTGCTGAAACAAAGGATTGGCCACGTGTTAGGCTTATTACAGCCATCTTTAGGCCTTTTCTTTTTTTTTTTTTTTGTATGTATTGTAGGCTTAAAACGAGACTGGTTTTTATTAATGGTGCCGTTTCTATCATAACCTGGTTAGAGGCTAGAAACAAGACCTCTTGTTTCTTTTTTATTAACTGGAGTTCGAACCCAGTTCTTTGATTGAAAAATTCATTTTTCTGGTTGGCTTAGCATAGCCTCCTATGTAGCCTGACTGACTAGCTGCCAAGCTAACGCAGTGAAATTTGCATAAATTGTATCGTAGACACGAAATAAGGCTAAACAGCTGTACATTACATAGAGGCTAGGCGGTTTCTTTCTAAAAGATTTTCTTAAATTGATCCAAATCCGCAAAGAAACGTGAAGTGTATTAAAATTTTAAGTGCAAATGTCGTGTTGAAATTATGAAATTGTGTTCAAAAATATTAAATTTTGAACTATTTCTAATCTTTTTTTCTAATTCTCTATTTGTAGTTAATTAGAAGAAAGAAAAAAAATCAAATATCGAAACCAAGTTTAAATACGAAGAACAATGGCAGACATTGATGACACTCAATTTGAATCTGGAGATTCTGGAGCATCTGCAACATTTCCACAACAATGTTCTTCTCTTCGTAAGAACGGTTTTGTTATGTTGAAGGCTCGTCCGTGCAAAATCGTTGAAATGTCGACGTCTAAGACTGGAAAACATGGACATGCCAAAGTATGAAGAACGGAAATCGGTTTCTAGGATATCGGTTTCTCGAAACTATAACAACTGTTTTTGTTTTTTTTACTTTCGTTTGTTTAAACTTAATTTAGGTTCATATGGTTGGATTGGACATTTTCTCAAATAAGAAATATGAAGATATCTGTCCCTCGACTCACAATATGGACGTGCCTTTTGTTAAGCGCGAAGATTTTCAGGTGAAAATCGTATTTAACATAAAATTAGAACCAATTCTCAAGTTCTAATTTTTTTTGTTTGTTTGTGCGTCTTCTCGGTAAGCTTTGCGCAATTAGTGACGACGGTTATTTGTCTCTGATGGGTGATAACGGAGACATTCGTGATGACCTCAAAGTTCCGGAAGGAGAATTGGGACAGAAGATTCGTGGAGAATACGACAACGGCAACGACATTCTGGTTGGTTAATCGATTGTTTTTGTTAATTATTAATATTGGTTAAATTTTTATTCTGTTTTTCAGTGCACTGTTTTGAAGGCTTGCGGAGAGGAATGTGTCATTGCTTACAAGAATAACACCACAAGTGATAAATCGTAAATGTTTTCGTTTTTCCAATAAAAAAAAACCTTTTCGTGTAACAGCAGGGCTCCAAAAAAATAAAAATAAAAGCAGTTTCAAGGATCTTAATGTTATAGAGGGTCTTTCAAGCCTAATTATCTACGCAAAAAAAAAAACTTAAATAACACAAATATTTTTGTTTTTGTGTTAAATATGGAAACAAAAACAAACAAAATTTAAACAGTTGTCTTATTTTTATGCTGCCGTTGATTTCATTTTTCGACAGAAAAGAAAACAAAACCTTAAAATGTCTTTATCTTAACAAAAGCTGATTTAATTCGTCTACTAGATGAAATTACAAGTTTTCATGTTCGCTTTTATCGAGTTTGTCAAATTGTCCCATTCCATCTGTTTTGTTTTTGCTTTCTGTTTGGTTGAGACAACGAGATTACGAGAAACGTTAACTTTCTCTCTCCCTCCCCTCCCTGTCTTCTATCTTTGACTTTTGTTTCTCAATTCACGTCTTATGTATTTCCGTTTCTTAAAAGTTTATAAATATAAAATTTCACTGTTTACGCGTTGAACTTAATTATTTTTAATTTAAAGAAAACAAAAGTGGGTGTGGGTTTTTTGTGGGGGGCTAGAAAAGTGGTTTAATTAATTAGACCTTTTGAGATAAAAAAAATTATTTTCTTTAATAATTTTGCTTTTTTTTTGTTTTTGGATTTATATTTGCAATATCATATTTTTTAATTACTGATTTAGTGAATTCTGAAAAGTTTCTTTTTGATTTTAGTATTTTCTTTTTGGTATTTTATAATTATTTTCGTTGAGAAAAAAATGTATTTTTTCCCCTCTCGTATTTTGGTGCAGGCAGATTTCTTTTTTTACTGTTTAAAAGTTTGTTGCAAAAAAAAAAATGAATGAAAATTGTGTGGAGTTTTTCTGTTATAAAAAAGGATTTCTGGAGAAATAAAAAAAAAATCTCAAATTAGTTATAATTATTTCATAATTGTGGACCCCTGATTGGTTTATGATTGAATAACATTGACCTTTAGTAATTAAATGTCATATTTTGTGCATTTATCTTTCAAGCAGAAGTTTTATTTTAGAGGCGGTATGGAATTCATATCGTTCGAGGTTCAAAATTCATGCATTTTGGGTGTTGTTTTTTTATTATGTTCTCATACTAGACATTAATTTGGTTACAAATCGGTTACTTTGAGATGATTTATGAACAGCTGATTTTAGATCCCCTTTCAGTAGCAAAATGAAGACAAATTTGAGTGTTTTATAAACTAGAAGGGTAACTCAATAACGGGAAAGATGTTTATGTTATCTTAAAACTTACAAAAAACGCTTATTTTGAAAGATCAAACTTTCTAGTTTCTAAATGACATTCAAGTTTCTCTTCATTTTGCACCTGGCAGAGAATAATCAAAGATATTGAAGAGGCATTTACACCTTAAAACCATTGAAAAGAACGCACAAAATGACATTTTTATCCATTTATTCAAGCATTTATTACATTTTATTTTTGTTAGTTCGAATAAACTTGACCATATGTCTAAGTGAACGTGACAATGCATTTATGAAGCAAGACGGTAAAAAAGGTGTCAGAATATGGCGTGCTTCACTCATTGATAAACTTGACGAAATCGCCATATTGGTCACCTTTTTATACAGAGATCCACTTAAACCACACCGTTGCATTAATGATGACGTCATGCCTCAATTTGTGAATATTGCCACGACGTCATAAACCTACAACAGATTTTCGAGTATAAAAACGTGCTCAATCGGTTAAATATTAATTGATATCGATTAATTATCGATGTGCAGATAAGCGCGGCCATTTTGTTTAACTATTTTCTTTGTAAGATTAATCGTAATTGGTTGAATTGATATCTACTGTTATAAACGGCACTTTTTTGTAAATGGTGAAGAGATTAACCAATAAGAAAACTCGTTTTTATTTTGAAAATATCGTTGTTTGTTAGAAAGTAGCCTCGAACACCTCCCGACACTCGTAGATGTTATTAAAAGTCTCAGAGTGGCTGTTTGAAAAGGGACGACATAGAGGGTTTATTATCATACGTTATGACAAGCCGTTTTACTTTTTATCCCCGTTTTTACTGAATTTTTAGAATTCATTTCTATTCAGGTTATCTAATAAAATACGGATAAAAAGTCAAACGGTATTCCATGCATACACTTTGCTGTGAATCTTTGTGAATCTCATACATGATTTTTTTATGTGTCGTCCCTCTTGATTCGAGGTTCATTTTCTGTCAGGGTGTATTAGAGGCTATTTTTAACCAAACAAGGACATTTTCAAACGAAGGTATTGAGTTGGGTTAATTCCATTGTGATAAGGAAGGGGGTATATAGAAGAAGGACGCAACAAAGGCTTTTTTTTGAAGAAGAAGAAAGAACTACAGAAAAAAAAACAAGCAGAAAGAGAAGGAATAACATCGGATTGACATCGTTTTCTGTAACATCAAGACCACCACCACCATCACCGACCACCACCACCGTTACCATCATGCCTGCTGACCCGGAGAAGCAGCCCGCTGAAGGAGAGGAGGAAGAACGCGGCGGCGGCGGAGAAGAAGAAGAAGATGAAGAACAGCGAAAGGCTGCAGCGGCTGTGGTGAAGACGGTCATCGGTACGCAAGTTATCTTTTCACTCTTAATTCTGATTATTATTATTTTTTTTGTTGCATATTTTGCATCTCTTTTGTGCGTCTCCATTTTTTATGAAAAGAAAAAGAGAAAAATGAAAGGACGAGTCCATTATTAAAAGTGAATGGTGGGGAGGGAGGGTTTGTTGAGTTCGTTTGATGTCAATGCTGTTTTCTACGTTTCGTCCTTTGTTCGCTCCCATTTTTTTATTTTTCATAATGTCTACGTTTCTATTAAATCGTTCAACCACGTGTTTTTTTTTAGTTTTTATATTGAGAAAATAATTTTGGAAAATGGCGGGTTTTTATTTGCAAATTTTAATGAAATAAAGATGAATTCTGCTTTTTGTTTTTTTAACTCTCTCTCCTGGCTGTTCCTTCAACCTCCTCCCCCCCCTCTTTTTCTGCTATTTTTAGGGGTATTATTTTGATTAGAGGCTGTTAGCCTCCAAGCCAAGGGCCTAAGGTTGTTATTTAAGAGCCTAAGAGGCACAATAACGCGCAATAGCTAGTATATAAAGGTTGAATTGCTTTGAAATCAAAAGAATATTTCTTATTTTTCTGCCAAAATAATGAATTGCGTTTTCAATTAATATAAAAATGCCGCGTTAAATTCTTCATTTTATGGTTAACTTCCACATATGATTACGAACTGCTAGCCTCCTATCGAAGGTGGTGGTGTTATATAGTTTGAGCTGAAAGCGCGTGAAATTAACTGAAAGACCTTGTATATAGAGGCTAAGTGACTCCAAAATTAAAGGTCAATTCCTGTTTTTCTGCTAAATTAAACCTAGTTATATTGTCGCCATTTTACGATCCAATCTGCGTACAAATTTTAGGTATTTTTATAATAATGAGGCGCGAAAAAGCTGTACAAATATATCCTACATAGAGGCTAAGCGGCTGCTAATCCCGTGGGGGGGTTATTTTTGTTGTGAAATGCTGACTATAAACGCGGTTTATGTCTTAATACAATGACAATGTCCCCGTACAATCAACTGCGAATGACCGATTTCGAACCTAACCCATCGAGAGAAGGTTGAAAAACACCATTTCGAGCCCTCCCCGTATTTTTCCCTCTTAGCCTCTTTCGAACTCTCCCTCTCTTTCCTATATTTTTTTAGCCTCCTCCTCCTCCTCCTCCTCCTCCACCTACTCATGATATAAATGCATTAGTCATGTCTCCTTTCATGATGTGGTTTCCATATAGTCTCCAGAGGGCGTTGTATTTGAATGTGATTTGGCAGCTGTTCTAGAATTTGAGGCCCGAATTCAATTAGTTAACTTAACACTTTGGAACTCTCTAAACAGGGTTCCATTTGAAGTGTGGAATTGTATCTTGAGGTTGAAAGGTTAAAAAAGGCCCCTTTGAACTCTTTTTTCGTTTTTTCTGCCTTTCAGGAGCCATAATTAAGAGAAACTTTTAATTATTTGAAACTAGAAGGGTCGAGCAATGACTTAAAATTATATTTTCAATGTTGATATCTTTCAAAATAAACTTTTTATGTTAATATGAAAATTTGAAAATTGTCAGAAGTTTTAAGCAGACGATATTTAATTAATTGTTGGCTAGAACCTGTTTATTTTGAAAGATATCAACAGAAAAATATCCTTAAGTGGTTAAGTTACCCTTTCTAGTTTCTAAAACACATAATCAGGGTTAAAAAATCAGGTGTTTTAACTGTAAATTTTTGTTCACAGGTTGATAATTAATATTAATTTAACTTGTCTTTTCCGTTTATCTAATTTCAGCTATCAAAGTAACCGGGACGGTCAAGTGGTTCAATGTGAAAAGTGGTTACGGCTTCATTAACAGGTAATTTAAACAAAAAATTACTCACAAAACGAAACGAGTGTTTTTTGTTTAAATAGCAGCAACTGAATCATTTCTCGTTTATATTTATTTGGATGTCTGAATAAATTGAGGAGGAGGATGAATAATTCTTGTTTAAATATGGAGTCGCTCTTATTATTATTCACAATAATATTTTTATGTTTTATTATTGATTCTGATCGGAGGGGGGGGGGGGGGGTGTGTTTCCCATTTAACCTCCTATTTATTCGATTGTGTTTTGTTTTTAAAGTTGGAAATCGATTTCAGCTTTTCTATTTTTCAATTTGGCTGCTGCTCAGAAGAAAAAACAATGAATACATATTTTAATTTAAAAGATAATTAGAAAAATCTTAATCTTAAGTAGTTTTTTAATTGATTAATAACCAAGATTGGTTTAATCTTGCTTAAGACTTCGATTTTTAGTTGATCTCTTAAGTTGAAATATTTTTTTTTGTCATTCTTTGTTTTTTTTTTTCTTCATCTTTTTCTGTTAAAACTAAGAATAGCAACCAATCCGGAATCGAGATAGTGAACTATAAATACACATTTTGCTTTTCTTATATTTTATCTCTTCGTATACTATGTGATAAACGATAGGTTTCCACATATTATAAAGGGTGACTAACGAACAAAAAAAGATCTATGATTTCCTAGAAACAAGACTAAAAGACCGGAAAAAAGCGGAAAAAAACACAGAAATACATTTAATCGGGGTTGGAAAATCAAAGTGGTACAGAAACATATTTTAGTTAGGAAAAATCGCTGAAAAACATTAAATTGCATATAATAGTTTCAGAAAAAATATAGAATAACATTTATTTCGCACTGAAAAATGTGGAAATGCAGTTAATCGGCGCGGGAAAACATTAAAAAGCATTGAATAATTGCGGATAAAATATGGAAAAGCATTTAATCTACGCAGAAAAATATTTAAAAGCATTTAATCGACGCGGAAAAACATTAAAAAGCATTTAAAAGTTACAGAAGAACATTTAATGGTCGCTGAAAAATATGGAAAAGCATTTAATTGGCGCGGAAAATTATGAAAAAGTATGTATTAGCCGCTGTAAAACATTAAAAAGCATATATTTGTTTCAGAAAAATATAAAAAAAACATATTTCGCGCTGAAAAACGTGGAAATGCATATAATCGGCGCGGGAAAACATTAAAAAGCATTTAAGTTACATGAAATTATGGAAATGCGTTTATTTATTGCAGAAAATATTGAAAAGCATGGAAAACGCACTGAAATGTGCAGAAATAATACTGAAAAACGTTTAAAGATATTTTCTGAACAGCTGATTTTCGAACTAATGTATTTTCGTGTTGATAGCCCCCCCCCCCCCCTTTTCCAACTTTCAAAATACAGTACGTTTCAGTCAAATACTAAATAATTTGCTTAATTTCAAAATGAATTTACTCTTGAAGTTACTCTTGAGCTAGCATTCTAGTTTCTAAAACTAAAAGCAATAACGACCGCGTTTATAGTCTACATTTCACTTTTTATGTTCTCAAAATTTGTATACAGATATGTGAAGATGAAATGTAGAACTAGAAACGCGGCATAAGGTTTATTTCCGCGTGTTTCCATACTTTTCTCTCTCATATTTTAATCTTAATTCCATGATTATTAAATAGAATAATCAAAGAGAGAAATATTGAGTTCTTGAGGTTCAGATAAGGAAGATTGAACTTTTCTTTATTGAAGTTGAATTTTGTGTGGATTTTTTTTATAAATTTGGTTTCTTCTTATCTACATTGTTTTTCGATTAATAAAATAATCAGTAATGTTTATATAATTTTGTTTTTCTTTCAACTAAATAAAACTGAAATTATGAACTGATTATGTTACATATTTTCATGATAAAAAAAAATGGAAGTCGTAAGTTTGAAGAGTGGTTTTATTTTGGAGTTTCTCCAAAAGTAGACGAGAAAAAAAGTTTCAAAATCCGGAAGCTCCATAGTTCACAACATAAGAAGTGAGTGAATAGCAGATGTTGTTCACTTGCCATTATCGTTTATTATTAGTACAGTACCATTAAAGAAGGGTTTTCCAGGAGATATTAATCGATCGAATTGCTTTTTTTTTTTAATTTACGCATTTTTTCTTTCTTTTTTTTTTGGGTAGAAATGACACCAAAGAAGATGTTTTTGTCCATCAGGTGAGGATGCATTTAGGATTGATTCGTTATAAGTAGGGTTCGGACTTTTATGCAAAATATCAATTTGTTTCTGAAACTGTGGCCCAATCCCATTAAAAAAAACTGGTTAGGAGGCTAGAACTGTAGTTGACGTAACTGATGAGTAAGCAAACATCTAGCCTCTTAGCCAGCCTTTTTGATTAGAAAAAGCGCAGCCTTTTGACAATTGGCATTTAGGGCCACATAGATTGAGAAAATTTTATGCTTTTATATTGCATAAAAATCCGAGCCCTAGTTATAATGTATTAAAATTGGCCTTTCGAACTCCAGTTATTCTTCTGTCTTTCAGGTGTAAACTTGAGTGTTTTGTAAACTAGGTTAGCCTCAATCGTTTAAAGATATTTTCGTGTTGATATATTTTAATATTTTTTTAAAATGTTTCATTTTAAAAGATAAAACATAAAAATAGCCTAAATTGATTGAGCTACTCTTCTATTTTTTAAAACACTTTCTAGTTTCTTGTAATTTTTTCTCTGAAATACAGAATAATTGGGAGTTCAAAAATCAGCTGTTTGCTAAACATCTTAATATTTTTGTTACCTTATTCTGTAAAAAAAAAGACGGCCATCGTAAAGAACAATCCCAAGAAGTACGTGAGAAGCGTTGGAGACGGAGAAGTCGTCGAGTTCGACGTAGTCATCGGAAAGAAGGTTCTTTATTCCAAATAGGTTACTTGAAGATGTTTTATATAAGCTTCGATCTTAATTTGTTTGTAGGGAAACGAGGCTGCAAACGTAACAGGACCTGAAGGAGGTCCTGTTCAAGGGAGCCGTTACGCCGCCGACCGTCGTAGTGGTTATGGAAGGCGTTTCTTTCCACGCCGCCGTCCGAGGCCCAGGAGCGGAACCGTGAGTGACTTTGATGCGGAGGACAGAAATCATGAAGTGTCCTAATTACGAGATGTTTATTTTTCGATTTAGAATGGCGAAGGTGGAGAAGGGTCGGGCGATCAGAGTGGTGGCGAGGGTCAGGTAGTGAATAACGAGGGCAGCGATCAGCCTCGTAAACCTCGCCGCCCATTTTTTAGAAAGTACTACCGCCGTCCGTCTGGTCAACGTAACAGCCAAAGTGACCAGCAGTCTGGGCAAGAGGTTTCTAATCATCCTTTGTTTTTAGTCTGAAGAGCCTAGATATTGACATTGTGTTGTTTTTTTTTGTTTCAGGGCGATCATAGGGACGATAACAACGGAGATTACTCAGAAGATCGTCGGCAACAACCGCGTAAACCTCGGTTCTACCCACGTGGCTACTACGGTAGACCGCGCCGTCCTCGTAATGCGGATAGCAACCAGAGTGGAACAGACACCGAGGGCAATAAGGTTTTAGTTGTGATTAGATTCGTTGTTTTGTTAAGTCTGTCTCGTGAACGTTTTGTTCTTTTCAGGAGAACGAAGGGGGGCAGCAACAGCCGCCTCGTCCCCGTCGTAATTATCCTCGTGGCGGGCCACGACGTCCTAGACGGGAGCCGAACTCCATTAGTAAAGGTAACGACTCCGAGGGAGGAGGAGGAGGAGATTCGAGAGGAGGAAACGGAGGAGGTGGAAAGCAGAGTTCGGAGAAGAATTCGGCCGACGTGAGAAATTGTACGTATCTTTTTTTTCCCACCGTTTTATTACATGTGTTGACTTGTTTGAAGTAGTTTTTAAGATCAATGTTTTAGATTTATTTTAAAACAAGAGGAGGAAACAATATTCAGAATGCAAGAATGAAATGTAGCCTTAGAACTTGGAAAAAAAAAAACTTTTATTTAGTAATTTTTTTACGAATTTTTCTTATTTTGGAACCGTGTTTGAAGGGTTCAAGTTGAAGTTTTAAGTGAAAAGTTTCTTTTTTGAATTTGATCTTTAAAGATAGCTTCGAATAAGCGGAACGTATAAAGTGAATAAGGTTGGTTTATTCTTGGCGACGGAGCGGCGAATAGTGCGGTAAAGCGTTCGTACTTTCGTATTCTTTGCGATAAAATAGCGTTTTCTCCTTTGCACGTCTTCGTTTTTGCACAATAATTTTTCGTTATGATTTCATTCTATCTTATGGAACGAAAAGATCTTCAGAACACAGTTCAAGCGTTTCGTTTATGCAAGACAGCGAAGTGGTTCTGACGAATTTTTTTAAAAAAATGATTCGTTGCATTCCGTGTATTTTTTAAAGTTTAGTGTGAAGACAATGAAGATGAGGAACAGAACAAAAATGAAAAATTTCCGATGCTAAGCGTTACAGTAACGATAATAATTCTTCACTTAACATTGTAATAGCAACGTTTCGCCAAGTATAAACCGGACCCCTAAATCATAAGATTGTAAACTCTGGAGCCTTAATTGGTTCACTAATGTGATCTTGACTGTTTGTATCGTTTTTGATAGCCGATTCTCATCAAGGCGATGGAGGCCACGTTCAGGTCATCGAATCCTGTTAAACGTCACTGTGGGCCAGTGCCTGATTTGCCTGTTTTTGCGAATCTAGGCGTTCCCGTACACCATTGCACAGCCATTGCTTAGATATAAAAAGAAAATTCAAGAGAGAAAAATAACATAAAAACAAAAGAAAACTGATTGAATTGTGTTTTAGGACCAACATAAAAGTATAAAAGTGGTCTTCGTTTCAATAAATATGCATGAGAATTGAAAAGATCAGTTTAAAAAAGTTAAAACCATCTTAGAGAATATAATCGTAGGATTTTGAGAGCTTGTTAAAAAACCACCCCTTAAAAAATCCTTCACCTCACTTTTTTCGTGCCGTTTTTTGCCATCCCTTGTTCTTAATAACACCTCGTTCGTATTGGAATTATAAAACAATTATTGTTCTTATAATTTCAAACGGCCTATTCGTTAACGGCATTCTTGAGGTTTTATCAAAAAATAAATAAAAGCAAGCCACTTTTTTGAGTGCACATGTTTGAGAAGGAAGAGAAAAAAAAAGTTAAATCCTCGTAAAGTTCGTAAAAAATTTGTGTTCAAGAGGTTTTTTGAAATTTGCCAAAGAGTTCAGTTGAGGCAAAAGTTTTGAAGAAGTGTTTTTTTTTTTACAAGTTTCATCACAAAGTTTCTTTTTTTAAAAAAAGAAACAACCCAAGTCGGTGCCACATGAACTTTTTATTTTGGTTAATATTTATATAAAAAGAAAATGGAATTTTTCACTTTTTTGTCACATGTTTGTGAGTTTGTAAAACTTAAAAAAAATGTTTTGTTACTGGTATAAAAAAACAGTGAAGATCTGTTTCTAAACATGTGCATTTTCAATAAAAAAAAATTTCAAAAAATACCCATTTGGGTTTGAGGTTTTTTAATTTGGTAACTTTTTACGTTGTAATAATTTAATAATAAATTTGAGACCAAAAAAACACCTTTTTGTGTATTCACCACTAAATTTGAATTCTAGTTTCTAGGAGTGTGTGTTGGGGGTGGGGTGGGGGCGAAAATGAATATCGTCAAAAAAAGCTTAAAATACAATGCAAGACTAGTTATACCACAGGCAGTTAGAAATTGGGGAGAACTTCAGTTGGCTCCGCCCTTGTTATGACGACCAGCAACTTCTAAATGGTTTGTTGCGTGCATCGACGTTGAAAAAGGTGGAGCATGTGACGTCAGGCTACATAACCAACCAATTAGAAGTTGCGTTCGTCATAAAAAGTGCTGAGCCAACTGAAGTTCTTCCCGATTTCTAACTGACTGTGTAATACCTTGTACACACAAATGAGTTAAATGAATTCAAATTAAATGTGTTTAGGTGTGAATTATACGGTATCAAGTTAAGGACATGAACCAAATAAAAATTGACTTATTTTAAACTGACAGAAAAAGCTTATTTTTAAAGACGATTAACATAAATATACTATTAATTGAGGTATCTTTCTAGTTCTTAGTTTTGCTCCTGAAAAAAAAAACCAGTATAACCAGATTTGGAGACAGGCATCTCTGCTCAGCACTTAACTTTTTGTTTGCCCTGCCCGTTTATGAGCATCACACCAAATATAAACCAATTAAAAATTGAAAACGGCCAGGCATGTGACTTTAGACCACGTAAACCAATTAAATTTGCCGGTCCTCATAAAAGGGGCGGGGCAAATGACTATCTTACTGTTATATACATAAAGTTGGATCCAACACAAGAAATTCGTTTGTCCAGCCCTTTTATGAGGAATGGCAATTTCAAATTGGTTGATACTTGGTCTGACATCATAAAAGGGCGGGGTAGACGAATTTCTTGTGCTGGTTTGAAACGCTTGTCCCAACACTACACCTAACCTTATATCTTTATATAGGGACTCTATGTAATACATCTAACCTAACCCAACACTAACCCACTAACCTAACACTTTATACATGGACTCTATGTAATAGTTGATTAGTGCGCCGCCTGTCTTCAAACATTTCAAACATTAATTAAAAAAGTTCTATGTTAAAAATCCTATACCTTCAAAAAAGTTTTTGCTTTTTGGCAAAAAATTTTTAATGGAGATGGTGACTCCATCTACTTTGGCTGATTTTTTTTGTATTTTTTTATAGATTTGGTTGATATACTGTTTGAAAGTATAAATTATTAGCATGTTCTATTATGGTTGTCAGTTTAGCTGTGGTGTTAACCTGACTGCCTCATGAGCTGTTGGTCATGGGTTCAAATCTCAGTAATGGTTATTAAGAATTACTATTTTTAAATTGTTAAAATAAACTTAAATATATTTATTGTTAAAATTCTTATGATAAAATAAGCTTTTTCTGTCAGTTTAAAATCGATCCCACTTTAGTTTAAACAAACAATATAAAATTTGTCTATAAAAAGTTTATTTTGAAATATAAAAGCATGGAAATACTATTAAAAACTTTTCATAGACCTAGTACACACCTGATAATTTAAATAAACGTGTTCTACTGAGCCCTGTGAAGGGCAAACAAATAATATGTCGTCGAATTCAATTTATTCAGTTAATAATCTGAAAATATTGAGATTAATACTTAAAATATAATTTATCTAAGATATTGACATTAAAATATTGATTCAGTATTTCAATTTAAAATATTAATAATAAAGTCAATTTTTATTAGGTTTATGTTTCACCTAAACACATTTAATTTTAATACATTTAAACGTTGATTATAGCGCCACCTATATCTAATACTGCTTAAAGGTGGGTCGTTTTCAGGGTAGAAAAAAAATTCGTATTTTTTTTTTAAACCACAACTTAAAAAAGGCAGTGCTTTCCATTAATTGTGCTTGAAATGCACTATTTATTTGTTTAATATCTTTATAGTTCACAGCTAGATGCTTTAATAATCTAGGCTACGCTGCTAATTGCACGCAAAAATATTTAAACAATAAATATATTTAAGTTTATTTTAACAATTTAAAAATATTAAAATCTTAACAACTACCACCGAGATTTGAACCCATAACCAATAGTTTATGAGGCAGTGGCGTTAACACCACAGCTATACTGACAACCATACATCATTAGCTAACTTAGAATTTGCATCACTAAATTAACCAAATCTATAGAAAAAAATAAAAAACCAGCCAAAGTAGATGGAGCCACCGTCTCCATTAAAATTTTTTTGCCAAAAAGCAAAAACTTTTTTTGAAGGTATAGGATTTTTAACATAGAACTTTTTAATTAATGTTTGAAATGTTTGTAGACAGGCGGCGCTATAATCAACTATTACATAGAGTTCATGTATAAAGTGTTAGGTTAGTGGGTTAGTGTCGGGTTAGGTTAGATGTTAAGAGTCCCTCCCTATATAGAGTTATGTTAGGTGTGTTGGGACAGGCGTTTCGAACCAGCACAAGAAATTTGTCTGCCCCGCCCTTTTATTATTCTCAGACCAAGTATCAACCAATTACAAATTGCCGTTACTCATAAAAGGGCTGGACACACGAATTTCTTGCATTGGATCCAACTCTATGTATATAACAGTAAGATACAGTCGTTTGCCCCGCCCCTTTGATGAGGACCGGCAACTTTAATTGGTTTGTTATGTCACTTATGTTTTCTGACGTCACATATGTGCTTATGTGGTCTGACGTCACATATGTGCTTATGTGGTCTGACGTCACATGCCCTTATGTGGTCTGACGTCACCTGCCCTTATGTGGTCTGACGTCACATGCTCTTATGTGGCCTGACGTCACATGCTCTTATGTGGTCTGACGTCACCTGCCCTTATGTGGCCTGACGTCACATGCCCGGCCTTTTTCAATTTCCAATTGGTTGATATTTTGTCTGACGCTCTTAAAAGGGCGGGACAAACAACTGTATCTCCCTGTCTTTACATGCCTTTCGTCTTTCTTCCCTGATGTTACGGCGCTAACTTTGTTTGTTGTTGTTGCTAACTTTTAAATCGATATCTTGATATCAGATAAAAAGGAAAAGGATTCAGCAGCAGGTTTTTGAGGTCTGATTAAGTTTGGTGATTATGACACATGAAATATGACACTTTATGTTATTTCTAGTTAGAAATGGTGAGGTTTTTAATCAGAAAACATTCAAAAATAATTGTTTGATATTTCTAGTATTTTAATTCTTGTTTTGTTTTAGACGTCAAACGATGAAGTTCGGTTAAAAGACGTTATTCGTGATGTGGCCGCCTATTCACTTGCTGGTTTATGTGCCACTCTTTTATCCGAACTATTTGACGATAATTACAATAGGTAATAATATTAATTAATTAATCATTGTAAAATATAATAATACAAATGAGAAAAAAAAAATAGATTTTATTAAAATCAAGACTTTTAAGACGAAATTGAAAGTGTCTTTAAAAACTAGAAGAGTAAATAAATCAAGTGTGAGGATTTATTTTGTAAGTTTTGATCTTTAAATAATAAACTTTTTATGTTCAAATTTATTCTGTTTTTGTTTTTCACTTCAAGTTGGAGCTAAATGCTAAATATAGTAATCTGATATATTGTTGAAAATCTTAAAAATTTCTTCATTTTCAAATTTTCATAAAAAAAAGTTTATTTTAATGAATCGTTTTACCCTTCTAGTTTTTAAAATATTTTCGATTTTTGCTTTCAACTCTTAAGAACAAAATTGATAAGTATGTTAGAAACAAGAACGGTAACTGAATCACTTCAAGTATAATATTACCATGTTAATATCTTTCAAAATAAACTTTTTTTTATGGACAACAGTTGGGCCATTTTTTTTCAAATTAACAAAAGTTTATTTTTTAAAAGATATCAACATAAAAATACTATTCTAGTTTCTAAAACAGTTTAAAGTATTTTTTTTAAAAATAGTTTTTCAGAATTTTAATGATGTTTCGATGTTAAATTTTTAGAGATTTCAAGGTGTGTTTCGTCAAGAAGTTGGTTTCTCATCTTGGACTACCAGAAACTGTAATATGTATAGAGATTTAGAGGCTAAATTGATAGCCACTATAATAAATTTCTGTTTTAATTTTGAAATTGAGGTTAATTCTACGATGATCGCATTTATCGAGAATCCTGAAACCGTTCTGGTCGATTCGTTTGTTGATCCCATTCTCAAGGAACCAGCTTTGAATCAAAGTGGAAACCTGGTCATTCAAGACCTCATCTTATTTTGCATAACCGATGGTAATACACTTAAAGAATTTATAAGTTTCCACGTTTAATTGTATAAAATAATACGTAGTTACTCGTAAGTTACTTGTTCACATTTGTGTTCTGTTTCGTATGACTTGCTCGCATTGTTAGGTGAAGGAATAGGATATACGAAAAAAGGTAATATTATGGGCATTCTAGTCTCCAAATGTTATAAACAGCTGATTCTACAGTTTCAGAAGATCGACAAGAAGGAGAAATTGAAAGTGTGTTAGAAACTAGAAAAGTAGCTGAATCATTTAAGGGTTTTTTATCATGTTGATATCTTTCAAAATGAACTTTTTAAATTTCTGTCATTAAAAAGTTTATTTTAAAAGATATCAACATGAAAATACCATTAAGTGATTGAGCTACCCTTCTAGTTTCCAAAATACTTTCAATTTTTTTCTTTAATTTTGCTTCTGAAAGACAGAATAATTACAATTCAAGAGGCGTAAAAAAACCACCTTAAAAGGATATTATATACATGATATAAAACTAGAATATGTTCCATTTTAAAAGGTGTATATGACGCGAGGTTGCGTGTTCTCGTTCACGAAGTTGCCTTAATATTACGTGTCAAACTTAACGACGTTCAGAAATTTGAGGAAGTGGCGCTTTCTCGTCTCGTAGAAGCAGACCACATATTATCGGAGTATGTACAACTTCGAACGATTGTGTGTATTGTTTTTTTTTTTATCGAGACTAGAATTTTCTCGTAAACCTTTCTTTGCAGAGAAGAATTGCAGTTAAGGTCTCGTGCCAACCGTATGAAGGGAATCAAACGTGGTTTTATGATAGCAGCCGCAACCATCGGTGGTGGAGCTCTTTTAGGATTAACGGGAGGATTGGCAGCACCTTTCGTAGCTGCCGGTGCTGGTGCAATTATTGGTGGAGCCGGAGCTGCGGTTCTCGGATCTACTGCCGGCGTGGCCATCGTTGGATCGTTGTTTGGAGCGGCCGGTGCAGGTCTAGCGGGTAACAGAATTATTAGAACTGGAAAAATAAAAATTGATCGAATCTGATCTTGAGTGTTGGTTACTTAAACAGGTTACAAAATGAAGAAGCGAGTTGGTGAAGTCGAGGAATTTGCCTTTGAAGTGTTGACCTCGGGAGACGATCTTCACATATCCATTGTCATATCGGGATGGTTATCTACGGACAAATTAGGTTTAAAATGGTTTACGAACAGCTGATTTTCGAACGATGATTATTCTGCCTTTCAGGAGTAAAATTAAGAGAAACTATAAAGTGTTTTAGTAACTAGAAGGGTATCATAATCACTTAATGCTATTTTCATGTTCGTATTTGTCAAAGTAAATTTTTTATTAACAAAAATTTAAAAAACATCGTCTGCTTAAAGTTGTGTCATTTTACAAATTGTTATAAAAAGTTTAATTTGAAAGATATCAACATTAAAATACTATTTAGTGATTCAGTTACCCTTCTAGTTTCTAAAACATTTTTAGTCTCTCAGTTTTGCACCTGAAAGAGAGAGTAACCAGAGTTTGATGGGAACCGTTTACACTTTAACATGAAATGTATCGAAGTCGGTTTCAGGCTGTTTGTTTATTGTTTTCAGATGCATTTCGTGAGCCTTGGTTTTCTCTTCAGGAATCTAAGGAACAATATTGTTTGCGTTATGAAAGTCGTTACCTTTTGGAACTCGGACGTACTTTGCAGTCGTTAGTTAGCGTTGCCGTATCGATGGCTGTTACGGAAGCGTTGAAAACGACGGTTCTCGCTGGTAACACAAAGAGAATTTAAATTAAAAAACGTCACTTGTTAACGGTATTCGTGATGTACTTAGGGGTTTTAACTGCCATTGCTTGGCCCGCTTCTATTCTATCGTTGGCCAGTTTCATCGACCAACCGTGGGCTGTTTGTTTGAGGCGATCGGCCGAAGTCGGACGTCTTCTCGCAGACACGTTAATCAGTAGGCAACAGGTATAAACTTTTTTTTACCGAAGATTTGTTCGACGAGAGCCGTTGTTGGTAATGTTTGCCGTTTAATTAAAGGGGAAGAGGCCCGTCACGTTGTTGGGATTCAGTCTTGGAGCTCGTGTGATTTTTTACTGCCTTGAAGAAATGTCGAAACGAAATGGTTTGTTTGCATCGGCAGAAATCATTTCATTTATTCCATATTGTAGAGAAAACCAGAGTTTCCACGAACCTGGAAAAGGTGGAATTCATGGGGGATTTTGAAATTGGGTTAGAAACGCGATGGAAACCTCTGAGAATTTATGTAAAAAATAAAGAAGTTCTGAGAAACTCGGGAAATCGCACATAAAAACAAAGAAAAATCTTTGAAAATTCTGGAAATTGGTGTAAGAAAAAGAAAGATGAAGATTTACAAAATAATTTCAAGAATTATTTGAAATTATAAGAGTAAATCATAAATATTTATCATGATGATATTTTAGAAAATAAACTTTTTATGGTTGTTATAAAAATGTTCAAAATTTACAATCTAAAAGAAACTTCCACTGTAAAAAATGATGTTCAAAAATATCAAGAAAATACTGTCAGGTTTTTTTTTTGACTATTCTAGTTTCAAACAAATCTCTGAAAAAATTTTTTAGTAAATTGTTTCAAACATAAAAAAATATCGTTTGTGTTTTCTGCACAATTCTTAAAAAAATGGAAAAAATATTTAAAGTCTGTCTTTAAATCAATTATGAATAATTGTTTTATTAATAACAAAAGTGAACAAAATTGTATATTTGTGGAAATATTTTAGGTTCCGAGGGTATCATCGAAGATGTGATCCTTTTGGGAGCTCCAGTAACAAATTGTACTCAAAGCTGGGAACCGTTTGCTCGTGTTGTCAGTGGAAAAATAATAAACGGTTATTGTAGGTACTAACGACAATTTATGAAACAGATGATTCCCGAAGTCTGGTTGTTCTGCGTTTCACGAGCAACTCTTAAGTAGAAATTGAAGGTGTGTTATAAACTAGAATGGTATTAAAGTTTAAAAATATCATCTGCTTAAAAAGTTGGGTTATTTTAAAAGATATACTGAAATGGAAAAGCCCCTAAGTGATGGATCCACCTTTCTAGTTTTTAAAAGACGTTCAAGGTTCTCTTAATATGGCACCTTAAAGACAGAATAATCTAGAGTTCGATGGCCCGTTTACACTTTAAAACCAGTTTGTATTGAATAACACGGAATAATTTGTGATTTTTTTCTCCAAATTAGGGGCGATTGGTTACTGAATTTTCTTCATCGTACTTCTAGCATTTCTTTTAATATTGCCGGACTTAAACCCGTCGATTGGACGGATCGAAGAATGGTTAACGTAGACCTGACCGAAATTGTATTCATTTAGAAAATCGAATCTTTTAACAGATATAAATCTGGAATGTAACTCGGTATTTTTTTGTTATTTTTAGGTATCTGGACATTTTGATTACGGAAACAAAATAGGAGAAATTTTATTAGCTCTCGGCATAAAAACAAAAAATATCTTGGACGTCGACACCGAGAAGGCCGATCTTTCGACTTTGTCTATATGTAGGTCCAGTTCAAATTTACCCGGTTGTAGTCGGCAAGATAACGAAACCGTTTCGATCGAAACTGCTACTACTGGGTCTCAGTTGTCATTGTTTGAGCAGTCCGAAGGATATGGCACCGACAGAGAATCGATTTAGCTGCGATATATATACATATCAAATCTGATAATGATTGATTGAACACAAATTAACTTAAATCTTATTTATGTGGTCTTCAAGATGATGAAGAAAAAAGAAACTAACACAATTAAAAATTTATTTTATTTAATTAAAAATAATTCATTTTAAATTTTTTCATTTGTATTATTTCACAAGTGGGCCAAATTGTGGCTCGCGGGCCACAGTTAACTTTATCTTTATTTTATTGAAGGATAAAACAAATTATCATAATTATACATAATTACATTATTTCTTTTGGGATTTATGAACATTTTTTACCAGTGGGCCAATTTGTGGCTGACGGGCCCCTGGTTAACTTAATTTTATAATGTCAAATAATTACTAATTATTTTAATTAGAAATTTTTATTTTTTTCTCTAATTATGAATATATTTTATGAGGGCCACTGGTTAACTTAAAATTTTATTTGTCTTGAAGAGAAAAAAAAAAAGCAAATTACAAATTATTTTAATTAAAAATATTTGTTTTAATATATTTTACCAGTGGGTAAAAAATTGTGGCTAACGGGCCGCCAGTTGGGTATATAGCTATATAGTTTGTTTAGACGCCACTAGAGGGCAGTAACGTAAGGGACTGATGATAACTTCCGGTATTTATAAATTAGCTTCCTGTTTAGAAATGTTTTGGCGCCAAATGTTTAAAAAAAAGTTCAATTTTAAAAGTGAACTCTGTTTTCTTTGCGTTTTGAAAACTTAAATAAGAAATTGAATGTGTTTTTAGAAACTAGAAGAGTAACTCAATCACTTAAATGAATTTTCACGTTGATATAATTTAAAATATTCTTTTTTATTTGTGTTTGAAAATGACAAAACTTTAAGCAAGACGATATTTTAAATTTTTGTCTATAAAAAGTTTATTTTGAAAGATATCGAACATGAAAATCTTTTCAAGTTGATCGCAGTTACTGTTCTAGTTTGAAAATCGCGATCAATTTCTTCATGTCTCCTTCTAAAATGTAGAAAACGCCATAAGTATAATGTACACAATGGTTAAAATTATTTTATTTATTAGAATTCTAATTACAAATAATAAACAGTGATATTGATGTCTGTGTCTTTGAATATTTCGTTAATAATTGGCTGAACATCTGTCCATTTCAGTAGATCGAGTCCACATCCTATTTTGGGCATCGCCAAGTTCTCAACTTTGTTTTTCTGGCAATGATCCTTCATTTTCAAGAGACACCTTCGTAGACTTTCGATCTTTGGTTTATGCCAATATTTCTCCTTTGTTATCAGGTAATAAACGAACTTCGTCGATGCCGCCGCAGACGCCGCTTCAACCGGTTCTTGTTGTTGGCGGTCCTGTTTCTGTTTCTCTTTCAATTTTTCTTTTTCTTTTGGTTTTCCTTTCAATTTTTCTTCTTCTATTTTCAGGACGGCCACTTCACCGATACCTTTACCTTTTGAAAATAACGAAATTATAATTGTTTTACGAACAGCTGATTATCGAAACTCTGAAGAGGAAATTGAAAGTCTATTAGAAACTAGAATGGTATAGTCTGAGTCATTTTCAATTCTGCCATAAAAAGTATAGATATTTATCTTGTTTTATTTCCCACAGATGGCGCCACAGTTCTGTTCTAGAGGAGGTCTTTTCTCCGAATCCCTCCCGTCCAATAGCAATTTTGAGAAAATTTATATTTTTCACGCAAACGTTTTTCAGAAGAAACATTAAGAGAAAAATCAAAGTATTTTAGAAACTAGAATAGTTGGTGATAATGTTAAGTTTTTTTTTATGATTAATATCTTTCAAAATAAACTTTGTATGACAGAAAACGGCAAAAATATGAAAATCCCCCCCAAAAAACGGTTCAATTTTCAAACTGAACTATAAAATGTTTATTCTTTAAGATATTGTCAATGAAAACTCGTTTAATTACCATTCTAGTTTTTAAAACAATTTAAATTTTTTTTCATTATGTCGTTTCTAAAAAACATAGCATTAGTTACTGCAGTGGCGCCGACTGGTGAAGACAAAAGCAAAATAAATATTTATTCAGCCACCCTTCTAGTTTCTAAAAGACATTTTTCTTAAAAGCAGACGATAGTTTGCAACAAACATTCAATCAATTCTAGTTTGTTTGCAAATGTTGCAAAGAGGGTCTTGAATTTTGTACATTTTCTAATTTTTCTAACGCATTTTCGAAAGATTCTAACCTTGTTTTCTCAGTTCTTCAACTCTGCCGAATTTCTTCTTGAAAAAAACAGCAATTCCTTTTGACATGCTGCAATCTGCACTAATGCAATGGGCTAAAGACCAACAACTGGGACATTGGAACAAATCTCCTTTCACTACATTCAAAATCATCGGCATTTTCACTTAAAAAGTTAAAATTTTTATATCAAATAATATGCAATACTTGTCAACAACAGATTGAACAGAAGGCGTAAAAGTTAGCAAACTAAATCAGTACGCATAACTCACATTTCAGAAAGTAGATGGCGCCAGCATCTCCATTAAAAAATTTACTAAAATTTGGATAAAGAAAATTTTTAGTGTCTAATTTTTATTTAAATTAAAGATACAGGTGGCGCTATAATCAACCCTAAGAGGGAAATTTAAAATTCGAAAAAATATACTTATAAGGGGGAAGGACGACAGACTCTGTTATAACTTATAACTCACGTTTAAAAGAATAACCAACAGATGGTGTCAGCGTCTCCATCTTCAAAAAAAGTGTTTACTTTTTGTCACATTTTTTTTAATGGAGATGGTGGCTCCATCTACGTTGGTTGGTTTTAAAATTCTTTTCTGTTGTTTGTTACTGAATCTACTGTCGCATACCCCGCCCTGTTTATTTCTAATTGGTTGATATTTGGTCTGATGCTCATAAAAGGATGGAGCCAAATAAATTCTGAAGCTGTCTACAGATGCCTGTCATTTTAGCAAAAAAAATTTAATGTAGATGCAAACGCCATCAATTGGTTATGTTTTTAAACAGTTGCTATATGAAATATTCAATTTTTTTAAAAAGTGTCCCAATCACAGCCTCACAGGCTGCTGTAGACAGCTTCAGAATTTCTCTGGCACTGCCCTTTTATGAGCGTCAGACCAAATATCAGCCAATTAGAAATGAAAAAGGCAGGGCAATTAGAAATTGATGATACTCATAAAAGGGTGGAGCCAAAAAAATTCTGAAGCTGCCTGAGTCCCAATATTAGTTTTTTTCGGACCTATAAATAGTGATATCTATGGATATAGACTACTACTAAGTGCCCCCCTACTACCCCCCCCCCCTCGTTCAGGTTTTAAGTCAAGGTTGGTAGAGAGAAGAATCTTATCTAACGATTCTAACCCTAACCCAACACTAACCCACTAACCTATGCTAACACTTTATACATGGACTCTATGTAAAGTTGCTTATAGCGCCCCTGTCGTCAAACGTTTCAAACATTAATTAAAAAAGTTCTATGTTAAAAATCCTATACCTTCAAAAAAAGTTTTTGCTTTTTAGCAAAAAATTTTTAATGGAGACGGTGGCTCCATCTACTTTGGCTGAATTATTTTAATTCTTTTTTTCTATAGATTTGGTTGATAAATGTCTACAAGTGACAATGAAATGCTTTCCATTCAATTGGTTGTTTTTTATACACCGAGGGTTGGTTCTTAATTATGATTTGTCAATGAAATACGGTTGACATGACGTCATGTTATTTTTTTTTGATAAAATGTAGGGTGTGTCCAAACTTGGGTGGTTTTTTTTTTAATAAATTCAATTGAATTGTGACGCCATATTGGTCCACCTTGTGAAACGCCATTCAACGGCAGCACGTTTTTTGCCTGTTTGCGCCATCTAGTGATTTTGATGTTTTTTTTTTTTCGAAATTTCTAAAAAAAGGACGACACCTCTCTCCATATCTTTGTATTTTTTTTTATAAAATATAATCTTGAAACTCTTTTTTTTACAAGGTTCTGCATCATTGAATTGTAGTTTAAAGTGATTTTAGAGTGCTAGTATCTTTCAGCATTCAGCTTTAAGTATCAGTGGCGCCATCCATTGCGTATATTTAGCATTGACAACGAAATACTTCATAATTATTATGTATAGAGTGTTGTAGTTGAACTACCTGTATGTATGTATATCATTAGATTAAAGATAGCATATTTGCCACGTTTTAGTTAAGTTGGCTCTAAGTATCAGTGGCGCTATCCATTGAGTATATTTAGCATTGACAACGAAATGCTTCATGAATCATAATTATTATGTATAGAGGGTTGTAGTTGAACTACCTGTAGATATGTATATCATAACTTCATAAGATTAAAGATAGCATATTTGCCACGTTTTAGTTAAGTTGGCTCTAAGTATCAGTGGCGCCATCCATTGAGTATATTTAGCATTGACAACGAAATGCTTCATGAATCATAATTATTATGTATAGAGGGTTGTAGTTGAACTACCTGTAGATATGTATATCATAACTTCATAAGATTAAAGATAGCATATTTGCCACGTTTTAGTTAAGTTGGCTCTAAGTATCAGTGGCGCCATCCATTGAGTATATTTAGCATTGACAACGAAATACTTCATAATTATTATGTATAGAGTGTTGTAGTTGAACTACCTGTAGGTATGTATTTCATAAGAATAAAGATTATCATATTTGCCACGTTTTTGGCTTCAATGCCAACTTTTTTAATAAGTTTTTTTTTTGTTCTTGTAATAATTTGTTTATTATAGGTGTGACCTTTGACCTCTCGTTTGTGATTGGTTTGTTTAAACCAGAAAGACTCAAGGACAGTGCCATAAAAATACTACGCAATATACATTTTTATAAAATAGTGTATTTTGTAAAAGGAGGAGGAGGAGGAGTAGGGGGAGGTTATTGTATAAAAAGAAAGATCAAGAGACTCTCTTGCTTTAAATTTTATTATTTCATTTCATTTCAGAAGGAGGAAGTAAAGATGAGTGAAAATCGTGATAAAGCAGCTGAACAGCTGACTGAATACAGGAAACTTCATCAGGTAAAAATAATATTATTTAAAAAAAAAAAAAAAAGATTGTTGATTTTGTAATATTTACATAATAAGAATTTTATAGTTTTGCACATTTCTTATCATATCTTCAATTATTCTTCCTATTGTTGTTGTTTTTTATTCAGTTGCATTTTGTTTTATTTACAAACAAACACAAACGAAGGCAAATAAATAGTTTGAATCTCATTTAAATAATAAATGGGGCTAGAATTGTTAATTATGTTTATTATATCTAATTATTATTCAGTTTATTCTGCATCTTGATTGGTACTTGTAGAATGTTTTATTCTGTTGACAATATTGATTCCACATATTGCGAAGACTGCTGCTATAACAAACAAACTTGTTTATGATAATATTGTTATCATTAATAATGGGCCTTATTTGGGGCTGGGTCGCAATTTTTGTTTTGGAAAAAAATGTAGGGTCTTATTTTAAAAGGTGATTTTTAACTTTTGATTAGTCTCGTCTAAAGACCTACATTTTGAGTAAAAATTCGAAGCCCAGCCCAGCCCGTGAGACTATATGCTGGGCCCACCAGGCCCATGGGCTTTATGTCGGTCTCTAGTCTTGTCTTCCAGAAGAGCGAAGTGAACAGGAAGTGTTTTAAGAAACTAGAAGGGTAGCTCATTAACTTAATACACATTTTCTTAAAAATCAGTCATTTTCAAACTTCTACATAAAAAGCTTATTTTGAAAGATAATCAACATGTTACATGAAAATATACCCTTAAGTGACTATGAGCTACCTTTCTAGTTTCTAAAATAAATTCTCTCAAGTTTTATATTAATTTTGCTCTTCTGAAAGATAAAAATCAGAATTCTAAAATCGGCTGTTCATAAATTTATCTTCAGGTTTTTTTATTCTTTCTTTTTTCAAGAACCAAATTAAGAAGAGGGCAAAAAATTTAAGTGATTTACAAACTAGAAGAGTTGCTCAGTCACTTCAGGCATTTTCATATTGATATCTTTCAAAATAAACTTTTTATGGACAAAAAGAAATATTGTCTGTTTAAAGTTTTCCAAACTAACATAAAAAGTGTATTTTGAAAAATATCAACATCAAAATAAAGTGATTTGAAAAAAACCCTTCTAGTTTCTAAATCATTTTCATGATTCTTAAAATTTTGCTCGAGAATTCGAGAAGATCTTGACGGTCGAATTCACACTATGCAATCAAGGCGGGGGTCCAATTGACCAAAGGTCAAATATCGTACAATAGAATTTCAATTAAAATCCAATGTTATTTAGAAAAGTCGGCGGTGTTCACACTGGTCACACCATACACTCGGATGACCGGATAGTACTGTATAGAGATTCTTATGGACGGTAACGTCACTTTGTTGGCTAAATCGAGGATTTAAGGTTTTTGCTGACATATGACAGGGCCAGAGCATGAGCCAGGTGCATGAGGATAGAATGCAGGTAGCTGAGATGAGAATGCTAAGGTTTATGAGTGGGGTGACCAGAAGGGATAGGATCAGAAATGATTTTATTAGGGGTAGTGTAGGGGTAACAAATATAGTAGAAAAGATGCAGGAAAATAGGCTGCGGTGGTTTGGGCATGTCCTCAGGAGTGGAGAAGATGGGCTGCTGAGGCAGGCAATGAACTTAGACCTGGGAATAAAACGGGGTAGAGGAAGACCCAAGCAAACCTGGGATGTGGTAGTAAAACGGGATATGGTGGCATGTGGGGTCACTGGGGGCTTGGTGCAAAATCGGAACGAGTGGAGAGTTAGAACCAGCAAGGCCGACCCTGCTGCTTGCTGGATAAGGTACAGGAAATGATGATGATGATGACAGGGCCAGAGCGTGGCCGTCTTTCCGGCTGTATCTTATCCCGGTCATGTTTCACCAAGGACCTAAAAGGAATGTGGCCAGGGCTGTACATAAATATATTATTTCTCGTAGTCGAAATTTAAGTTAAGACCCACCATGATGACCCTTCCGGTGAAAAATAAAGTTTGAAAAATATTCTTTAATAAAAAATAAACCCCATATTTTTTTAAATAAAAAATGGAAATTAAAAATTGAGGGGGCCGTTGGTTCCCTCCCCCAAGGGTGCCGTAACTAGCCAGCACCTACAAGCACGAGGCCCAGAACGAAGGGGGCCCTGAAATGGAACTGACAATAAAATTTTAAAATATAATATTTAAATTTTACCACCGTGCTCTTGTTATGTGTTTACCACGCATAACAAGAGCACGGTGGCAAAATTTAAATATATTTTAAAATTTTATTGTCAGTTCCATTTCAGGGCCCTCAAGGTGAACAAGAGTGTATCGAGTGGGGGCCCTTGCAACTCATTGCATCATTTAAATGACATTTAGGGGCCCAAAAGTAAAACTTTGCTCAAGAGTACATTAAAAGGTAGTTACGGCACTATAGTAGCCCCTCCCATTTTTACAGCTGTTTTGTGGGGGGTGGTTTGGTTCTCTCGTATATTTGGTAATAATTTTTATATTGTGTTTACATGTAAGGGGTAAACATTGTAAAGTATGTAAATGACTGATACATGATGTGTTAGTCATAAAAAGAGACATAAAATTGTTATGTCTGGAAGAAATTAAGCATACATTAAAATGTCCTCTAGACAGGTTGACCCTTCTGGACATTAAACGAAATTAATCTTGTTTAGAAAATAATTATATAAATTTAAAGTTTCCGATTATTATCATTATGTAATTAAATGCAAATTAGAAATGGGCAAAAGCAAAAACAAAATTTGATCTTGTTTTTAAAATCTTTTGCAATATGACATTGGATTGTTTAAATTATAAAATGTCAAATGTTATCCCCACCCTAAAAATATCCTCCCTTTGATAATGGAATCATATTGAAATACTAGTGGGGTAACCCGTCATAAATGACGTGTGCCAAACTCACAGGCAATTGTGTCCAGCATTAGAATTTCTTGTCCTCCGCCCTTTTATGACGTCAGTCCAAGTAACAAACCCAATTAGAAATTGATGACGTTCATAAAAGGGCAGAGCAAAAGAAATTCTAATGCTGGGCACAATTGCCCGTGATAAACTGTAGTTTAATTTTGCTACTATTATCCCCTCCCCTTTTTATATTTGAAAGAGAAAATGAGTTTTTCATTTTTTTTCTGGTGTGCGCATGCGCGTCGTTTGTTCCTTTTTTATTCCTTTCATTTCAATTTCAGTCATCCCCTCCCACTTTTTTCCCCTCCACGTTTCTCTCTCTCCCCCTCTCTACACTTTCCAACCTTTTCCCTTCTCCAATTTAATATCATGGGGTTCTTGGATGGGGAGTGTGCAACATATAGTTGACCTTGAGGGGTTGGGGGGGGGGGGAAAAGCGGTTCATTTATTCATTTAAATTTATATAAATTCCGACGTCATTGTTCGTACAGTGTTAGGTAAAGACACACAGACCTGGCTTAATATATATATTATAATTAGTAACTGATATTATCTGCATTTATAATTAGCACCAGCGCACTTATAAATAATTTATTATAACACATGCAATAACAAGGCTTATTTAGATGTAGGTATATATGAGTGAGTCAGTGGTAAACAATGTTAAGTCCTTTTTCCTTCAATGAGGAAAAAAACAATTTTCAAATGCTCGAAAACAATGAAATAAAGAGACCAACCGGAGTTTTTTTTCCATTGTTTTTTGGGGGGACCATATTTACATTTGGCAAATATGGATTTTAGCATTTTGATTAATGAGATTCTTCTGCCTCACACGTAAACCGTGTTAAGTCACCCAAGTTTAGGTTTGGTGACTTAACACAGTTTACCTGTGAGGTAACGCATATAGGCCAATGAAAAGAATATCATTAATCAAAATGCTATAATCCATATTTGCCAAATGTAAATATGGTCCCCCCAAAAAAACAATGGAAAAAAAACTCCAATTGGTCTCTTTATTTCATTGTTTTCGAGCATTGAAAGTGTACAACGCCTATCGAACTCTCGATTTCACAAGAACAAAATTGAGATCAACTTAATTGATACTGTTTTAGAGACTAGAAGGGGGGAGTAACTCAATCACTTAAATGTATTTTCATATTGATATCTTTCAAAATAAACTTTTTATGTTGAGTTTGAAACATAACTCAACTTTAAACAAGACATTTATTTTATTGGACTATAAAAGGTTTATTTTAAACGATATCAGTATGAAGTTACTGTTAAAATGAGTCAACTACTCTTCTAGTTTCGAACACACACTTTTTAAGTTTATTATTACTTTGTATTGAAATACTACTTTGTAATAAAAATTGACTGATAAATTATTTCAAACATGAGCAATATTATTATAAATTTTGATTCAGATGACCTGTAGCAGAGGGACCAATTTTGTTCAAAAGCAGCATTGTAAAAAATGGCGTAATAATTTGAAATAAGAAAAAAAAATTATCTACAAGAAAATTCAAAAGTTAAAATAAAATTAAAGAAAATTGAAATGAAATTAAGAAATTTCAAGAAAATTGAAATGAAATTTAAGAAATTTCAAGAAAATTGAAATGAAATTTAAGAAATTTCAAGAAAATTGAAATGAAATTTAAGAAATTTCAAGAAAATTGAAATGAAATTTTAGAAATTTCAAGAAAATTGAAATGAAATTTAGAAATTTCAAGAAAATTGAAATGAAATTTAGAAATTTCAAGAAAATTGAAATAAATTTCAAGAAAATAAACAACTTAAGTTAAATCAAGAAATTTTAAATAAATTAAATAAACTTTGAGAAAAATGACGTTATTTTTCATTTTTGAACTCCATATTGGTGTATTTTTTTTAATTAGGACCCCGAATTACTGACTACATCTTCGGGAGTTCCGGTCGGAGACAAATTGAATGTATTAACTGTTGGACCGAGAGGTCCTTTGCTTTTACAAGATGCCGTATTTCTCGATGAAATAGCCCATTTCGATCGTGAACGCATTCCCGAAAGAGTGGTTCACGCCAAAGGAGCAGGTATTAATCTTAACCTTTTCGCCTCCCCTAAGACACAAAAACAATATTTCTTGCGGTTTTTTAACTTTTTTTTTCTCATTTCAGGTGCTTTCGGTTATTTCGAAGTGACACACGACATCAGCAAATACACGAAAGCTAAAGTGTTCAGCGAAATCGGGAAACGTACTCCGATCGCAGTACGTTTCTCGACCGTAGGTACGCTTAGAACATTTACGGATTCGCGTGTCAATTTGAGAAACTCGAGAATTCGAAACAATTTTTCGTTTTTTTTCTTGTTTGTTAGCTGGAGAGAGTGGATCGGCTGATACTGTTCGTGATCCGAGAGGATTTGCTGTGAAGTTTTACACTGAAGACGGTATCTGGGATCTAACTGGCAACAACACTCCGATCTTTTTCATCAGAGATCCAATTTTGGTTATTATTGAAAACCACCGCAAAAATATCATTCCGTTTTAAAACTTAATATAAAATTTCTTGTTTTACAGTTTCCTCACTTTATTCACAGCCAAAAGAGAAATCCGACAACACATCAGAAGGTCAGAAATGTTTAATTTTAAACGATTTGAAGTTCTTTTAAGTCATGAAATTGTTTGTTTAATAGGATCCAGACATGTTTTGGGACTTTGCTACGTTGAGACACGAAACGATCCATCAAATGTCGTTCATCTTTACAGATAGAGGAATTCCGGATGGTTTTCGTCATATGAATGGATACGGAAGCCACACGTTCAAATTAGTCAATGCCAAAGGAGAAACCGTTTATTGCAAATTTCACTACAAGGTTCATCATTAACCTTTTTTACGAACGATTTTGATGAAAATGAATTTTGAGAGAGATCATGTTTTTTTTTTTTAATTTGTCAAGACTGATCAGGGAATAAAGAACCTTTGTCCAAAGGTGGCCGCCGATTTGGCCGGTTCGCAACCAGATTACGGTCTAAGAGACTTGCATAATGCGATTGCCGACGGAAAGTATCCGACTTGGACCTTTTATATTCAAGTCATGACTTTTGCACAAGCTGAAACGTTTCGTTGGAATCCGTTTGATCTGACCAAAGTTCGGCTTTGTGTTTTTCTTGTTTGTTTGTTTAGATCTTTTACAGATTCATTTTTTTTCTTTTCTCGATCGATTTAAGGTTTGGCCTCATTCCGACTTTCCGTTGATTCCCGTCGGCAAATTGACTTTGAATCGAAATCCGGTTAATTATTTTGCCGAAGTGGAACAGTTGGCTTTCGATCCTGCGAGTATGCCACCTGGTATCGAACCAAGTCCAGATAAAATGTTGCAAGTAATTTGTCTTATTATTTGTTTTGCATTTTCAAAACAAAATATGAACAAGAAATTTGAAGAGCTTTTTAAAAACTAGAGGAGTAAACGAATCAACTTTAGATAGTTTAGAAAAAGCTGATTTTCGAACCCCTGATATGATTATTCTGGCTTTCAGAAGAGCAAAATGAAGAGAAATCATAGAAATTATTTTAGAAACTAGAAAAGATCTCAATCACTTAAGATATTTTCATGTAAATAAGTTAGTATCTTTCAAAATAAACTTTTTATTAAATATCGCCTACTAAAGTTATTTCTAAACTGAGTTAAAAACCTTATTTTGAAAGATGTCAACATGAAAATATTTTTACCTGATTGAGGTACCATTCTAGTTTCTAAAATACATTAACGTTTCTGTTTACAGCTTTACAGCTTGAAGATGGAATAATCAAGAGTTTGAAACGCGCCGTTTACATTTCTAACAATTTATTTTGATATTTCGTATCTTTAAAATTAAACTTTTAAGACTAAAGAAATTAATTGAAACGAAAAACTCTTTGGTCTGCTATTGTAAAAAGTTAATTAAAAGCTTATTTTTAAAGATTTTTCTAAACCAAGTCATATAGACCAAAGAAACTGGAATTTTTCTATTTTTGCTCGTCACGTTTATTAGAAGCAGGGATAAGTTTTAGCACCAGCCAGAACTACACAGCCAAATTATACATTAGTAGGAGATACTACTGTCTATATAAATAGCCGGCGATATGGGCCAAATTAATCATCCAATTTTTCCACCCCCCCCCCCCCCCCCCCCCCCCCCCCCCCTCCTCCTCTTATTTGTTTTGCTGAAGGGGATGTCCTGATGGTTTTTCCTGGATCACAATGACACCTTTAGATTTATATCTCATAAACTTATGTTTTATGTAAACATAAATAGCAGCAGGAAGGACTACATATGGGGAGCATTGAGTGGGGGGGGGGGGGGGGGAACGGGGGTACGGGGGTAAAGGTCCTTTGCACTTGTTCCTACCTAAACCAATATATTTTTTATATTAGATGTTATCATTGCTGCTATTTTTGTAACTCGCTTCAATTGGATAAAGTCAATATGAAAAACGCAAATGGGGGAGGCTCACTGTGCTCATGGAATTGAAAAAAACTTTTTATGAATTTTGAAGCTTAAAAAAAAAAAATCTTGTCATATACCTCATTTCCATTGCAAAAATTAACTGCGGTTACTGCAAAAAAAAAAAGCTAGAAGTGATACTTTTTGGCGTTTCCACCTGTGGTTAAATGATTTTGTGGCGCTTCCTCTATATTTGGTTTCATCTCACTTCACACTTACGCATTTTGTGAAATTGCTCTCACTATCCGCCACTTTGTTTGTAGACTTAAATTTGTTTGAACCACAGAAAGTGACTTATTTAACCATTCAACAATGTAGTTAACCACATTGTGTCAATGCAATTGGAGTTTGTTGAATGGTTGATGCTTCATTTTGTTCAGAAATTGAACCATGGTTAATGTAATTCACACTTGTTTCCACTACAAAATTAACTGTTGTTAACTTTGCAGTTTATGTTTGTAATAGAAACAAGGCTTTAAGAGCAATTTCACTGAATTTTAGGGTGTTTTCACTCGGGGATAAATAAACTCTGTAAAGAAGAAATTTCATATTTGGTCGGAACTGTATCCGAGATATAAAACACTGAGCAGCAGTAATTCCCTCCAAAAAAAATAAGTTCGAATTCATTTAGTAATTAGAAAAGATACATTGTTTTTTTTATTTTGCTTCTTTGGTTTAAATACTCGCTTTTTAAAACGCTGAAGTTGACTACTTTTGTGTTTTTCCAATTGTCTTTTTGGTCAATAACTGCGTTTTTACTTTAAAAGACAGCTTTAAATTCTTAATGAAGTGACTTGTCTTTGTATAGTGGCTGTTTTTTTTTAATTCCTGAACTTAGGGTCGCTTGTTTGCATATTCGGATACACATCGACACAGACTCGGAGCAAATTATCGACAGATTCCAGTAAATTGTCCTTACAGAACACGAACAAAAAATTATCATCGTGATGGTCCAATGACGATTACGGACAACCAAGGTTTATAATTTCTCATTGGCGTTAAGATGCTTTTCTAATTTTTTAATAGTTCTGCCAGTTTCAGGAAGAAAAAAAAACACTAAGTAGAAATTGAAAGTGTTAAAACTAGAGAACGAGTAACTCTGAATCACTTCACAGTATTTTCATGTTGATATCTTTCAAAATAAACATTTTAATAGACAAAAATTTAAAAAATATCGTCTGCTTGAAGTTGGTTCATTTTCAAACTCGCATAAAAGTTTATTTTGAAAGATATCAATATAAAAATACCTTAAAGTGATTGAATTTACCCTTGTAGTTTTTAAAACACTTTCTTAGTTTCTCTTCATTTCACATCTGAAAAGCAGAGTAATTACAGTTCGAGAGAAATTTACAATTAAAAATGAAATTAGTAATTTTCAACGACTTCGATTCAGCTTTTTGGTTACTTTTCTCATTTCAGGCGGTGCTCCAAATTATTTTCCAAATAGTTTCAGTGGTCCTCAGGACAATAAAATATTTTTGGAGTCCTGTTTTCATTGTTCTACTGATGTTGCTCGTTATAACACTTCCGATGATGATAACTACTCTCAAGTGACTCTGTTCTGGACTAAGGTTTGTTTACATTTTTGTCAACTGACCCTGGACTGAATTTATTGATTGAAGGTTGTCTTTGTTTTTGTTTTTAGGTTTTGAAACCAGAGGAACGTTCCAGACTCGTCAATAATTTGGCCGAACACTTGCAAAATGCGCAAGAGTTCATTCGTGAGCGAGCCATTGACATGTTGACTCGCATTCATGTCGATTACGGTCAAGGCGTTCAAGAAGCTTTGGAAAAACTGAAGAATGAAAAGGCATCGTTGCTGTCTTCTTAATTTATGCATGCCCTTTATTTGTATAAGTTTTAAAACAGCATGCATCTAATTAATTAGTGGTTTTGTGGTGTTTTTTTTTTGTGTCTACTTAAATACTATATTTACAAACATTATTTCTAAAAAATATTTAATTTTTTTTTGGATAGTCTTAAGAAAAAATTATTAAAATAAATTTTGAAAATTTAAAACGAAATTTAAAAAAAATAATTTCAACCAGAATTTGGGAAAATTCAAAAGAAAGTTTCACAGAAATTCAAAACGAAGTTTCACAGAAATTCAAAACGAAGTTTCACAGAAATTCATAAAGTCCTTAAAATAAATATTAATGAATTAAAAAGATATTAAAATAGTATAATTTCAACAAGAGAATGTTTAGAAAACTCAGAAATTTTAAGAGTTCTTGAAAAGAATTCAGTTCTTTAAATGAGTTTCAATAAATTTTTTTATTATAATAATTTTCTGAGATTATCCAACAACCAATTACTTATTATAAAATTTCATTTATAATTTCTTATCTTTGAATATTATATATTTTTGTATTAATGTTATTTTCATTACAGCGGATTGTTTCTCATGCAAAACTTTGAAGACGATTTCGGTTTTCGTTTTGCTGATCTGAAATGAGGAATTTTGTGAAGGGATCGTATTTTTTTTTTCCTCTTTCGCACTCTCACTCAATTATTATTTTTGTTAACGGTTTTGAATTTTACACCAATCGTGGTTGCTTAGATTTTATTATTTTGGCAGCACTTTTTTCTGGGTATTAAGGTATATACAAAAGAATATATCGTGTCATGTGATTATATTTACTTATACTAATAACTTGGGTTTTTTTTAACTGTATTATGATTTATGAGTTTTCATGGAAATAAATTACCGTTAAGATAAAAGACCTAGAGATAGATACAGGTTTTGTTTTTATTTAACTTCTGTCTTTCACTTTGTATTCAAAATTGTACGTTACGGTTGAAAGTGATCGAGACAAATAATTTGAATATAAACGATATATCAATTCAAACATAATGGACATATTTATTAGTGTGAATTAGAGGCCTGTCAACATTTCTTCCAGTCGTTTTCAAAACACATATGCAACCTGAAAGACGTAACATGTGTCGAAGTGGTATGACGCTTGTATTTTGTGTTCTTTTGTAAAATAATGATTATATGGTTCATCTCGACAATAGTTATCTAAACGGATGTTAAATATGCACATAGGTTTATGTTTACTTGGACACTTGTGCAAATTCACGTTGCAGTTTTAATAAAAACAACATATTTCATATAGAAGATTATTTAGAGGTGAAAACTCTTAAAAGGGTAATGTTTTACCTCTTAATGTCAATATAGCACTTGCGGAATAATTTGTTTTTTTCTGTGAGAAAGTTTACAAGAGGTTGGTGTGAATAATGTTTTGATGTCATGTTTACATTTGTATTATAGGAAAGCAAACCAGTAAGCCTCTTCTATGAAATATGGAATGTTGTGGTCTGTTATGACGTGGGGTTTTTTGTTAGAGGGTGGGGATTCAAAGCTTTGTAATATATGCTTTGAATATATTTGAAGAAAAACACTGACCTGTAAGCTCCAATGGTTGTTTGACATCACCATTAAATATTTAATTATATTTTAGACCACATGATCGAAATCATTTATATAATGAGCTGCTGATTCATTAATTTTATAAAATACAACCCAAATTTCTTACAGATTGACTTCAAATCATTCATTTTGACTTGATTGATTTGTAAGTATTTAGCAAAAAAAAAAAAAAAATGAAGTATGATCTTATTTTTCTACTGTGGCTTTACGTGACGATCGTATCTTCGTACGGAGCAAATACGGACAGCGATGAAGTGATGATGGGACGAGGTCTTTACATGGAGACGAAAGATTTACAAAGACGAAAAATAGGTTTGAGTCATTTGAATATTTTTTTTTGTATTAATTTTGTTTGGTACTTTTTAAAGTTTTTCTAAATTTAATTTTAATTTTTGTTAAATTAAGGTCCACCAACAAAACTTGGAAGCACAACAAAGTCAGTTGATCAACTGTCATATTATAAAAGTTTACATCCGGTAATATAATTTTAAAATTTATGAAAATATGACATAAAAAATGAGTACAGTGGAGAAGTGGTTTAACATGAAATCAAAGTGGCAGGGAATGTTTTTTTTTTCGCTTTAAACGAATTTTTGTGCAAGCATAGTAGCTGTATCTACTAGGCAATTAAACAGGGTCTTAAAATTCTCTAAATCATAAGAATTATTAATTAATTTTTTCAATTATTAATTCCATCAGTAACTTTGAACTTTGAAATAAAAAGATAAATGTATTATTTCTATATAAATATATTTTCGTTTATAAAAATTTGTGTTTTTGGGACAGAAAAATATGTTTGTGTTAAAAACCTATCCTAAGAAATGGACCGAACTTATATTTCATTTCGTGTTAAACGATTTTCACTGTAATTAAAATTTACTAAGTTAGAATATTAAAATTTTCTAACATTGCTTTTAACAGCTTTAATGATAAAAAAATGAGTAATTAAAATTATGAAATTAAGTGAGCATGTTTGTTATATTTTATAAACACTGGTTATATTATGAGCAGATTTTATTGGCAATTACGTTTGTAATAATTTCAAGTAATATTTTAAATGAATTTCTTATGAAATTGAATTAATGAATATGAAATGATTGTTTTGATTGTCTGCATTCTATTGTTCGTCATAACAAACTAACAACTTGTAAATATTTTTGAAAAGTTTTTTGTTTTGTCTTTTACATTGGAATACGGATAACACGAAATATGAACGCGTATGTTCTGTTCCTGTCTCTAGAAATTTTTTTAATGAGAAAATTCTTTTGACACAAATAAATATACATGTAGTTCTTTCTATTCTATTTTCGTGTTAAACAGTTTGCACTGTATTTCTAGGTAAAGTTTTTTTTAAATGAATTGTGTCACCGTTTAGTTTCTAAAATGAGAGATCTGCTATGAATTACAAAACAATTTCAAAAGATTTCTTAAAATTTATCAATTGTTTTTATTTTTAAAATTCTTAGAAACTTTTTTCCATTTCAGTTTTTACGTAGAATACTTTAAAATTTTATTTAATATGGTCGGGTGGAATTTTATTTATCATTTGTGATATTTTGCAGAAACAAGAAACTTTTCAGAAAAGCAAACTTTGTTGTGGGTTTATTTCTCAACTTTTTTTTTCTTAAACAAATTTAAAAAAAAATAATCAAAATAATAACCAGAAGTTAGTATTATGAAAGTTAATAACTTAGAATTAAATTAATTTAACAATAGAAAGATGATTTTAAAAAAAATATAATTTCAAGGTTGTAATTTCAAAAAAGTTAAAAATTTGCGATTCGTTAGTTTTTTTAAATATGATATGATAACATGACATGGTAACAATAATACTGTATGATAAGAACAGTGCATTTTTACTATTTTTAGCATCTTAATGGATTAAAATCTAAAAATCTCAGACTTTCGTTTACGATTATGACAAAAATAAAAGCATTGATAATATTTTTTTAAAAAAAAATTAGGTAAAAATATACTAAAATTTTTATAAAATTGTTAAAAAAGGGAGATTACAGTTTTAGAACATGTACATAAATATGCCTATCTGTTTATGGCCCTCTTCAAATATTTGCTATCTCACGACACGCCCTTTTAGAATCACTGTGCTAGATAAACTTATGGAAATCGCTGGCAAGCTCTAGAGCTAAGTAAAGCCTTTGCCCTTCTTGAACGTTTGCTAGCTTCAGAAAACATTGTATTGTTCCATCCTTACTAGAAATCCACGTATAAAGTAGAAATGATCATCCAAAACCAACTTTAGGCATAGAATTTACAGGAAGAGAATTACGATAGTTTACTCTATTAGTATTTATTGTTAGAACCAAATATAATTAGTAGTAGTTTTCTCTCTTCCTTATGGTTTTCGAGTCGATTTTGTATTGATACACAACTGAAAACCACCAAATTGCATAAGTGTAATTCACATGTTAATAATCTTATTGTTCATATTTTATAAATATTATCACGTATGTACATATAGTGAATATATGGTGTTATTCCTGGATCCTTCTGTTCGTAAAAAACAACAACAACACCATTTGTGTACAGATTTCGTCACACACACACTAATGAATAGTGGTTGTGTAATACTTAATAATTTTATATGCTTATTATTATTCATTATTGTGTAATATATGAATTTGTTTCACTTTAAGTTGGCTCAATAGATATTTTATTTATATTCCTTTTGGATTGGCAACGCCACTGCAGTGTCAATTATGTTTTAACGTTTTTCAAGAAAAATATTACGAAAAAATGCAAACTGTTTTATAAACTAGAATAATTGGTGATGATGCTAAAAGTTTTTTCATGATGTTATCTTTCAAAATAAACTTTTTATGACAGTTTGAAAAGAAAAAACGGCGAAAATAGTTTTTTTCATGAAATGTCAATGGAAAAACCTAAAAACGGGTCATTTTCAAACTGAACTATAAAATTGTTTATTTTGTAAGATATTGCCATGAAAAAACATTTAGCATGATTCTTTACCATACTACTTTTGAAACTAATTTGATTTTTTTTGTAATCTGTTTCTAAAAAAATGTTTACTTGATCAACGTTTTTGAATCCGAATTTTCCAAAAACATCTATTGAGCATGGCATTAGGCACTGCGTCCGGGGAGGGGGACGAAAGCAAAATAAATGTATATTCAGCCACCTAAAGTGATTTTGAGCTACCCTTCTAGTTTCTAATTAGAATTCGAAAATCATAAACCATTATAATGTTTGTTTTTAGAATGTTGAGTTATTAACCGAATCGACTGGAATTCCAATTGGTGACTTTGGAAACGTTCTTACAGCAGGACGTTTTGGACCTATGGTATTGCAAGATGCCATGTTTATAGATCAAATGGCCCATTTCGATAGAGAACGTATTCCAGAAAGAGTAGTCCATGCCAAAGGAGCTGGTATAGACATTAATTTGTTTATTTACTTATAAACGAAGTAAATGAAATTTTATTAATTATTTATTAATTTCAATTTCAGGTGCTTTTGGATATTTTGAAGTAACTCACGACATTACTAAGTATACAAAGGCTGTAGTTTTCAGTAAAGTCGGAAAACGTACCAACATTGCGGTACGTTTTTCGCAAGTCGGTAGGTCATTTTTTTATAATTTATTTTCTAAATTACGAAAAATCAGTTTTTGAAAGATGTTAACATGAAAACACTATTAAATGATTGAGATATCCGTTCTAGTTTCTAACACTTTCAATTTCAGCCACAGTGTTGCTCTTCTGAAACTGCTGAATAACCAAATTTAGTTCGATAATAATCTTTTCTATATTAATATTTTAAAATGAAATCTATTAATTATTTAGTTGGTGAATCGGGTTCTTCCGACACCGTTCGTGATCCTAGAGGATTTGCTATCAAGTTTTACACCGACCAAGGAAACTGGGATTTGGCTGGCAACAATACACCGATATTTTTTATCAGAGATCCTCTTCTGGTTAGAATTTCACCACCAATAATGATTTAATTTCTAACAAATTTTGTTATAAAAGGTTTTTTTTTTATTATTTTTATTTTAGTTTTCAAATTTTATTCACAGTCAAAAAAGAAACCCAGCAACCCACCAAAAGGTTTATTCTAGTATTTTAACAACAACAAATTTGTTTTGTTATATAATAATATTCCAATTTCAGGATGCAAATGCAGTTTGGGACTTTATTACTCTGGAGCCGGAAACTGTTCATCAGGTTATGATTTTGTTTTCTGATCGTGGAATTCCGAACGGTCATCGTCATATGCACGGCTACGGAAGCCACACGTTCAAGTTGGTCAATGCTACTGGAAATCCCGTTTATTGCAAATTCCATTACACAGTATGGAATCTTTTTAGATTATACTTTTATTAACATTTTAAAATGTAACTGACCCTCGAACTCTCTTTTGTAATTCTGTCTTTCAGAACCAAAATTATGAGAATCACGAAAATGTTTTAGAAATTCGAAGGATAGCTAAATCACTTTCATATTTGATATCTTTTAAAATAAGCTTTTTATGTCAATTTTAAAACGATCTGTATTTAAGCTTTTTCGTCTTTATAAAATTTTGTTTTGAAAGATGTTAACGCGAAAAATACTATTTTCGAGTTTCTAACATGAGTCTCTCCTTAGTGTTGCTCTTAAAACGCAGAATAAAACATTTTACAAAGAAATTGAAAGTGTTTTAGAAACTAGAAGGGTTAAGGTTGTTTTCAAGTGATTCGGCTACCCGTTCTAGTTTCTAACACACTTCGCTGTTCTTCTGAAACTATAGAATAACTCCAGAATTTCAAAATCAAATGTTAATATTACTATATATTTATTTTAAAATTCGAGACTAATCAAGGTATCGAGGGTTTGGATGTTAATGTCGCCGCCCAACTGGCCGGAACGATACCGGACTATGCAATCCACGATCTATACGATGCCATCGCCAGTAAAGATTATCCGTCTTGGACTTTCTCTATTCAAGTGATGACTTACGAACAAGCGGAAAGATTTCGCTGGAATCCATTTGACCTCACGAAGGTAATTGTCAAATTTGGAGCAAACATAAAATGAACCACTTTTTAATTTTTGATTTTGTATATTTATATATTAATGTAGGTTTGGCCTCATGCCGAATTTCCTTTGATTCCTGTTGGGAAAATAGTTTTAAATCGTAATCCCAGCAATTACTTTGCACAAGTCGAACAGTTGGCTTTCGATCCTGCAAGTATGATACCGGGAATCGAACCGAGTCCGGATAAAGTGTTACAGGTAATCATTTTATAAAACAACTTTAAGAAATATCCAAAAAAACAAAACTAAAAGTTTGTTAAAATGAAGGGCTGGTGGGTTTTTGCAAAAAGCTCAGATGAGTTCATTGACTGGTAGTTTTATAAAAAAAAGTCCATGGGCCTAGTGGGCCACATGAGCCTGGTGAACTTTTGTGGGCCTTTTAGCCCACAAAAGTTCACCAGGCTCATGTGGCCCATGGACTTTTTTTTATAAAACTACCAGTCAATGAGTAGGAGTTTAAGAGTTTAGGAGTTTAAGAGTTTAGGAGTTTAGGAGTTCCTGGTGAGCTTTGTGGTCCTGATGGATTTCGTAGGCCTGGTGGGCTGGGCCTTAATTTTTTTTATACAAAATGCAGGGTCTCTAATTGGAATACTTGGTAAATGTTTTAAAAATAAATAATATGAAGACCATTTAGCACGAAAATAGATAACACAAAATATATTTTCGATCCCTGTCTCTTAGAATAGCTTAATTTGGTTAGAATTCGGTTAAAATAAAAAATATTCCTGTCTCATTCCATTTCGCATTAAACTGTTCCCACCGTGTTTTAATATAGGCCTATACTTTATAAACACAGTAAAAATCGTTTAACACAAAAACGTTTAGCACAAAATACATTTACGATCTGCTCTCAGACTAGCATTAAAAATGTTTAACACGAAATTCGGTTAACACGAAGACAATATTTCGGTCCAATTAGTAGATCAGCCATTAATACGGCTCAGTTTTCTAGGATTTTGTGCTATTATTGTAAGACATCATTGTGATATATCACAAAATATGTGAGAGGAATGGATGTTGTGGTACAACTCAAATGTGGCCGTGGTGTGGCCACTATTTGTGGTGTGGCACAAACATCCTCAGTGTGAGTGACCTGCTGTTATTGAACATTGGTAAATATATGTTGTTCGAAATCGTGACTTTTCGAACCATAAAATAAACTCATTGCAAATTATACGATTGCATTTAAACAAAGGCTTTGTGATATTTTTGCAACACATGTGTCTGTGTGTGTCGTAACATAGGTTCATGATTTTTAATATGAATTTTATGTCCTTTTCATAAATATGTATTTATTTATTGGACATAGGGTCGTATGTTTGCCTACGGTGACACACATCGCTACCGTCTCGGAACAAACTATCAACAGATTCCAGTGAATTGTCCATATAAAACAAAAGTACGAAACTATCAAAGGGACGGTTTTATGACCGTTACAGATAACCAAGGTATTCGTAACCGTGTTATTGTTTTAAAGTTGCCCCATTTTGAAGTTGCGTTTGTTTCAGGCGCTGCTCCCAACTACTGGCCCAACAGTTTCAGTGGTCCTGAAGGAAAATATAAATATGACCAGTCTCGTTTTTATGTTACGGGAGATGTCGCTCGTTATAATTCAACGAACGAGGATAATTATGAACAACCCGCCGTCTTATGGAGCAGGGTAAACTAATTAATTGAGGCGACTGCATGATTAACTGCCGCTCAAAAGGAGAAATTGAAATTGTTTTAAAAACTACCCACATAATAGTATTTCATGTTGATATCTACCTAAATTTGGATCATTTTCAAACTGTCATAAAAAGTTTATTTTGAAAGATATCAACATTTAAATATTCCTATGTGATTGAGCTACCCTTCTAGTTTCTAAAAGACATTCAATTTTTTCTTTATTTTGCACCTGAAAGGCAGAATATCCTGAATTTTCGCGTTTACACTTTAAAACCACCTGAATTAGTGTAATTTCGCTTTTATTTATAATAGGTTCTGTCGTTACCGGAAAGGGAACGACTCGTAAACAATATTGCGGCACACGCGATAAACGCTCAAGAATTCATTCAGGAACGAGTGATTCAGTTGTTCACAAACGTTCATATTGACTTTGGTCAACAACTACGAACAGCTTTATTACAACTAAGGATGGAAAAAGGTATTTATAATGGCACAGCGTCAGGTTAGGAAAGAGAGACAGAAAGAAAAACACTCAATTTGTTGTAATAATTTATATTTTTATTTGGTTGACAAATATTTTGTGAATTTTTAATTTAATTTTGATGAAAATATGTAAATTTGTTGTTTTTAAATTATAAATAAATTAAGGGGATGTAAGAGGCACAAATTGAAAATGAAAAATATATTTTATTTTCGATATTTTCATTGTTGTTTTATTTTACACTTTTTTTTTCTTCAAATAATGTGTATTTAAGATGGTTTTATGTTTTAAGAAATGATTTTTGAACACTTTGATTAGTCTGTCTTTCAGAAAAAAGCAAAATTAAGAGAAACTAAGAAGTGTTTTAGATACTAGAAGAGTAGCTTGATAATTTAAAAATATTTTCGTGTTGATATCTTTCAAAATAAACTTTTTATAAATTAAAATTTAAAAAAAATATTTTCTGTTTAAAGTTTGGTGGTTTTCAAACTGACATAAAAAAAGTTTATTTTAAAAGATATCAGCATGAAAATACCCTTAAGTGATTGAGTTTCCTTTCTAGTTTTTAAAAATAATTCAAGTTTTTTTTTAATTTGCACCTGAAAGACAGAATAATCAAAGTTCGCGCGGCTTTTTACACCTTTTTGCTTTATTTTTATATTTTGGCGCGCTAATTTATATCGATTTGTTGTCAAAGTATCGATAAGAACAATGACGTCCTGAAAACAAGCTTATTTTTTCCATATTTTGCTCTTGACCAGTAGAGTCGTGATATAATGTTTAAAAATTGAAGTTATGTTGTGGTGGCACAGAAGTGTACTAATATGGCCGGTTTTTAAGTTGATTCGCATGTGTTTTAGACGCCATGTTTGTTCACTTATCTGGTTTTTTTTACTATTTGCTTGCTTGTGCTTCAAAACGTTTTCTATACGGAGGTTTTATAGATGCCGCTTCTTCTACCTCCTCTTCTCCTTGCTTAAGACTGACATTCTTATTTGTATTTTTGGCGCCAATTTTGCTGATTTCTGGCTGTCACGTATAATTAATAATGCTGATTAATTATTTTAAATGATTATATCTTATTTTCACGTTGAATTTTTTTTTTTTCAGTGTTCAAGGAATGGGATTTCGCCGTTCCTGATATGGAAAAGGTTTTTGCTGGCTTTTCAGACAGGTATATCCTTTCAGAGGTCCTAATAAATGATAAGGTGGGGGCTGCAAGGGCCCCTTCCCTGACTGATAGCCCCTCAGTTACCTTAAGGGCCCCCCCCGCATGTTTTAAAACGCTGGTCAAAACACAAATAAAGCACGTGTCTTATTACAGGTTGCCTTGAGTTGACGTCATCGCCTGGGGGTCAGTTTGTTGCCATGGTAACCGGTAATTTATCTAAACAGCTGCGGGGGAAATTTTTTTATATTGCTTTTTTTTATATTTTGTTTGCTTTTTTTTCTACAATTGATGCCATTTGTGTTTTTTTTTGTTTAAATGTGAAATTGGAACTAATTTATTTTATAATATTTTTTAATATAATTTATGAAATGTATGACGTTATTTGAATGTTGTTAAATAAAAAAACAAAACAAGATCTAATTAATGAAACTTTGCATTTGAACTTCAACTTGAAACTTCAAGCGTAGTGTTTCAATATAGAAAACAAACACAAATTATAAACTTATAGAACAGTATAGCTGACACAGGTGGTGTTGCAATAATTGCATCCACAACACCGTTTATTTTTTAATTTTTCAATAGGTTTTATGGGTTAAAGGAACACAGTTACATACTGTATTTATCTGCGATTATTTGCAGATAAATACACATGGCATGCTACATAAATATTTGCACTTTTGAATTGTGTGGCACACACTACCCAACACAACACTCGATCACAACAAGTAATAACGTACAACCAAGTTTCTTTCAAAGGAAACCTTTTATAGCCAAAAAATTAACAAAATATCATTTGCAAATTTCTATAAAAAAGTGCTTTTTAAAGAAATAATATCAACATGAAAATAATATTAAGTAACACTATTAAGTTTTTGTTTCTGTTGCTCCTCAAAACTGAGGGGATAGTACTGAAAATACGTTTCGTGTTCTATAGCTTTCACTGTATTTGCAAAGCTGATTAAATACAGTTTAATTTATTATCACAGAAGTTCTTCAATTTACTGAACATGTCATAAGCATTTAAAAAAACTTATTTTTTAATTGTGCTTTTAAAACGAATTGGATAACGAAAACTCTCAAATATAAAATGACAATGACAGTTGTCAATATTGAAAGAATCTCGAAACGCAAAAAGAATTATTTGATTGAACAACATGTGCTTTCATCGATTACTATAAAACCATTTTGCATGTATAAGCAGAAAAAAATTAGTCGATTTTAATTGTATGAGAGGTTTTTTTTATACAATTAATCGTAATTCGAACCATAGTTTCATTTGATGAGATTCGTTTAAAAAAATGAATTACGGGTACTGTCTGTTGTTTACATTTCTGCTTCATGTTGTCTCGTCATTTAATATGATCCATGCAAGTGATGGGAGTTACAAAGACACCACCGAAGATCCAAATACACATCTAGAGACAGATTACGAGGTAATTAATGTTCTAGAAATTTTAAGAAGTAAATGTGTCATGTTATTCTGTCTTTTCAGAAGCAAAATTAAGAGAAACTTGAAAGTATTTTAGAAACTAGAAGGCTAGCTGAACCACTTTAAGGGTATTTTCATATTGATATTTTTCAAAATTAACTTTTTATAAAAACAAAACTTTAAAAAAAAAATATCGTCAGTATTTGGGTCATTTTCAAACTGACATTAAAAAGTTTATTTTAAAAGATGTCGACATGAAAATACTCTTCTATCGATTGAGCTACACTTTCAAGTTTCTATTCCTGAAAAACAGTATAATCAGGGATAGAGGTGCGTTTACACTTTTAAACCACCTTAAGATGATGAGTAGGCCTACAGGCCTAGCTTTCATTTCATTTTTTAAAAATAGTTCAGGAATTAATTAATTTCAGTTGTTGAGACACAAATTATAATTACTTTTCAAAGTATTTCAATTAAAGAACTAGTGGGGTAACCCCCTCATAAATTCACAGGCAATTGTGCCCAGCATTAAAATTTCTTTTCCTCCACCCTTTTATGACGTCAGACCAAGTAACAAACCAATTAGAAATTGATGACGTTGATAAAAGGGCTGAGCAAAAGAAATTCTAATGCTGGGCACAATTGCCTGTGATAAATTCTAATTTAATTTTGCTACTATTATCCCCTCCCCTTTTTATATTTGAAAGAGAAAATGAGCTTTTCATTTTCTCTGGTGTGCGCATGCGCATCGTTTGTTCCTTTTTTTACTCCTTTCATTTCAATTTCAGTCACTCCCGCCCACTTTTTCCTCCTCCACGTTTCCCTCTCTCCCCCCTCTCTACACTTTCCAACCTTTTTCCCCCTTTCCAATTTAATATCATGGGGTTCTTGGAATGAGAGAGTGCAACATATAGTTGACCTTGAGAAAAAAAAAGCAGTTCATTTATACATTTAAATTTATATAATTTCCGACGTGGTTCAAGATGTTCAAGTCTTTGTTTGTGCAGCGTTACTCATAGACAAAAGGAAAGAAACGCAGAAATATATATATATATATATATATATATATATATATATATATATATATATATATATATATATATATATATATATATATATATATATATATATATATATATATATATATATATAATTTTGAATAAATATGTTAGAATATTTGTACTTTTTAAAGTAATTTTGTGACATCGTTCTCAGTGAGGCATTTTCAGGTGGTTTTAATATATAAAGTTATAAATGCTCCTGAAACTCTGATTGTTCTATGTTTACGGAGCAAAGTTAAGAGAAACCAGAAAGTGTAAAAAAAAAATAGAAGACGGGGGCGCTCAATCACTTAATAGTAATTCCATGTTGATATCTTTTAAAATAAACTTTATTTGAAAACGACCCAACTTGAAGCAGGTTATTTTTGAAAGATATCAACAGGAAAATACAGTTAAGGGATTCAGCTACCATTCTAGTTTCTAATACTTCTTTTGTTTATAGACTCCGCCGTTGTTGACTCAATCAATGGGAATTCCAGTTGGTGACCTCGGAGACTCACTCACTGTTGGTCCGCGTGGACCTATGCTGTTGCAAGATGTCGTGTTTTTGGACGAACTGGCCCATTTTGATAGAGAACGTATTCCGGAAAGAGTGGTCCATGCTAAAGGATCTGGTAATCCCTTATTTGTCTATGAAAGGGAATATTAATTCCTGATGACAATTTTTTTTAAATTTCAGGTGCTTTTGGTTATTTTAATGTAACTCATGACATTACTAAGTACAGTAAAGCTGTAGTTTTTAGTAAAATCGGAAAAGTTACAGATGTTGCAGTACGTTTTTCAACAACCAGTGAGTCATATATTATTTTGAAAGTTTGTTTACAGTGATGGGCAGGCCCAGACTGGACTTATAAAATGTTACTGGAAAAAAACTTGAGGGTGGCAGCCTGCCCAGCTCTGTACCACTGCCATTGTAGGCTTATACTCTCGCAATATATGCATATTCGCAATCGCAAATATCACCAGACAGGCACTCGCATTATTGTATGAAAGGGTCATATTTAGAGTTACGAAGATAATTTATACTGTTTACATTTTTCTGAAATTTCATTAATCATTTGTCAAATGAAATGTTATTTATTGAAAAGTAATTTGTTTCACCAAAAGTAAATATCAATAGAAAATAAATTATTTATAATTTTATTGCCATTCAAATCAGCAATTGTTTCAGTAGCTGACAAATATGCAATTTTACTAATATGTTATTCGTTTTTTGTTTTTAAAGTTGGTTCCATTGGTTCTGCCGACACTGTTCGCGATGGCATTGGATTTGCAGTCAAGTTTTACACTGAAGAAGGAATCTGGGACCTTCTTACTATTAATACAGAAGTTTTTGTTATTAGAGACCCGATTATGGTTAATTTTTTCACGAAACAAAACAAAAAGTAAATTAAAGTGATTCAGATTAAAAGCCATACTTAACAAATTCACTTTAGTTTTCTTAAAATTTAATTAAAAACGTAATTCTACTTATATTTAATCGAGTTTCTTATTTTTTTTCCCTTCTTTTTCAGTTTCCACAGTTTATTCACAGCCAAAAGAAAAATCCAGCAACCAATCAAGATGTTAATTTTTTGTTATTTAATTTATTCGATAATTAAAACATCCGAATTTTAATATAATATTTAAAAATCTTGCAGGATTACAATGCATTGTGGGATTTCTATACTCTACGGCCAGAAACCACGCATCATCTGATGCATTTGTATGCCGATGATGGAATTCCGAATGGTTTTCGTCACTTGGACGGACATGCAATTAATACGTTCAAATTGGTTAATGCTGACGGAAATCCCGTCTATTGCAAGTTCCATTTCACAGTATGAAGAATTTACTGTTTATTTTACTATTTATTCAATTTCGCCTTTAAAGAGGCCATAATTAACCTTCAGAAATTTCTCATTGAAATCATGACAAGACATGCCGAAGTGTCTAATTGGGCACACGGACTACTTTTGAGTTGTTGGAGTTCGACTGTAAAATTTTGTCGCAGGTGGCTGGGCTGTGGTTGACATAGTATTGTTATGGAAAAATGCCAGACCTTTGCGCACGAGCGGCTTCTGAAGTCGAAAACGACGACCAGTGGTGTGGCTGTGGTTGCACTGTATTGCTATGGAAACATGAAGTACCTTTGCATATGAACCACACGCCGACTTCATTTTGCAGTCGAATTTGACCACTAAAAAGTGGTTCGTGTGCCAGGTCACTAAGGATTGGCAAAATGAAGTCGAGTTGTTGCCAAAACACCGCGGCATTTTCAAAGTCGTCCAAAGGTGTTCGAAATTGGCGACAAAACGGAATTCACTTTTGACGAGGAAACACGTATCGGAATAATCCACACGAAGATCTGCCGTGTCGTTGAAAAGCGTTTTCAAAGTCGCCTGTGTGACAAGGTTGGCGTCTTTTCATAGAAAATACATTGCGACGACAGCAGCGCGATTTTCGACTTCATTTTGTCGTCGAAAAGTGTTTCAAAAGTTGCCCATTTGCCAAGGCCCTTGTAGATAGGTTCTATAATAGCAATTTTTGTGAGAAAGTCACTTTAAATTTTGAAGTCTTTAGTTAATATTTTTTTTTTAATTTCAGACTGATCAGGGTGTTAAAAATTTAGATCCGGCATGTGCAGAACAATTTGCCGGATCGTCACCAGACTATAATATTAAGGATCTTTACGACGCCATCGCCAATAAAAATTATCCGTCTTGGACTTTCTCCATTCAAGTGATGACATTCGAAGAAGCAGAAACATATCGGTGGAATCCATTTGATTCGACAAAGGTTTGCGAAATTCAGATTCGAAAAAAACAAAGCATTGAGCTTAATCCATGTTAACTGCATCCAAGAAATTCAAGTTTAACCTCTGACCTATAGAAGACCGAAAATTGCTCACTAAATATCAGAATTTTTAAAAGATGCATCGGAACATTATTTCTGTAGTTTCTGAGTTAATATTTATGGCCCAGTGGTCCTCGAGTCACTTTGCAGATTTAATGGTCAATCGACCCGAAGATTTACATTTTTTTTTGGGGGGGGGGGGGGGGGAGGGGGCCTTATGGTCCAATTGACAAACCGGAAAGTACGGTTCTATTAATTATTTTTAAACTTATTCATCCGCAGCTCTGGCCTGTCAGTGATTTCCCTTTAATTCCTGTTGGACAACTCGTTTTAAACCGCAATCCCACCAATAATTTTGCGGAGGTCGAGCAGCTTGCTTTTCAAGTTGCAAATATGATTCCTGGAATTGAACCGAGTCCGGATAAATTGTTGCTGGTACATAATTAATAATTATACAGCAATTATTCGGTTGTTTTCAAACAAAATTACTGGTGTTATTCGACAGGGTCGTATATTTTCTTACGGAGATACCCAACGTTATCGTCTCGGGGCAAACTTTCAACAGATTCCAGTTAATTGTCCATTTAGAACAAAAGTACGAAACTATCAGAGAGACGGATTTATGACAGTCACCGATAATCAAGGCATTAAAACCTCCTTATTTTTTTACGCGTTTTCTATATCTCGCTACTTTAGAGGGTAATTGACGTTAGATGACTTTGATACCAGTTCGTGGTTTCTTAAATCGGACTGAACTCGACTAGGGTTTGGTCATTTTTCACTAAACAAATTTTATTTCACTCAGAAAAGACAAACAAAAATGCTGAAATTTTTTTCAAAATTATTTGAAATCATTTTCAATTTCATTTTGAAATTTCTTTTTTTCCTCTCATGTTAATTCTCATAGACAAATCTTTAAATCTAACTGCACTCATTAATAAAAATGTTTAAAATTTAAAAATCACTTCCATTAAATAGCAACTGTCCATATCTAGATGCTGAAATAATTTTCATGATGATATCTTTCAAAATAAACTTTTTATGACATTTAAAAAAAGGCGGCAGCCATTTTTTTTTTAAACCAAAAAATTGAAAATTCGTTCATTTTTATAAACTGCCATAAAAAGTTTATTTTTAAAGAGATAAGTAAATTAAAGCAAATTTTTAAAGATTAGGCAATTTGTGCATTTTAATTTTGAATTACGGTGTTTTAAAATATAAATGCCTCTTGAACTCTGATCATTTTATCTTTCAGGTGCAAAATGAAGTGAAACTTGATTGTGTTTTAGAAACTAGAAGGGTAGCTCAATCACTTAAGCGGTATTTTCCTGTTGATATTTTTCAAAATAAGCTTTTTATATTAGTTTTAAATTGACCCAACTTTAAGTAGACGATATTTTTTTTAAATTTTTGTCAATAAAAAGCTAATTTTGAAAGGTGTCAACATTGAAATTAAACCATAACTGATTGAACTACCCTTCGAGTTTCTAAAACACCTTCCTAATTCTTTTTTTTCTCTTAATTTTGCCCTTTTGAAGCTGTTCATAAAAACCCACATGTGGCACTCATAGAGTAACATCATAATGCACATTCATACTTTTGTCTTTATTGATAATAAGATACATTAATTATTAAGAACAATTGTTATTTGACAGGGTCGTTTATTTGTGTACGGTGATACGCAGCGTTATCGTCTCGGAACAAACTTTATGCAGATTCCATTCCATTGTCCATTTAGAACAAAAGTCAGAAACTATCAGAGAGACGGAATGATGACTGTCACCGATATATCCAAGGCATTAATATTGTAACTGTGTTTTTCTTAGTAAACGTTGACAATTCCAGTTTAAATCAAGTTACGAAACAGTTTACTGATTCATTTGAAACTAGAAGAGTAAACTAACATATGAAGACAATTTTCATACTTATATCTTTTAAAATAAACTTTTTATGGCAGTTTAAAATGAAAGAATTTTCAACTTTTTTAAAAAGGTCATAAAAAAGTTTTATTTTGAAAGATATCATCATGAAAATTATTTCAGCATCTAGATATGGACAGTTGCTATTTAATGGAAGTGATTTAGGAATTTTAAACATTTTTTTTTATTAATGATTTAAAGTTAGATTTAAAGTTTTGTCTATGAGAATTAACATGAGAGGAAAAAAAAGAAATTTCAAAATGAAATTGAAAATGATTTTAAATAATTTTGAGAAAAACTTTAGCATTTTTGTTTGTCTTTAGTGAATGAAATAAAATTTGTTTAGTGAAAAAGGACCAAACACAAGTGGAGTTTAGTCAGATTTAATAAATCAGAACTATAGTTTCAACGCCATCTAGTGTTAATTTTCTAAATTAGCTTTATATATAACCACCTTTAAAAAATTGGTTTTGATTTAAATGATTTCGTTTGTTATAGGTGATTCACCTAATTATTATCCGAATAGTTACGGTGGACCTCAGGGAAACGTGAAATATCTCGAGTCTCGTTTCCAGCTTTGTGGAGATGTCGCTCGTTACAATTCGACGGACGATGACAATTTCTCTCAACCGACAATCTTATGGACCCAGGTTAGCTTTAAGTTTATAACGAGCCATTCGTTTATTGCTTCAGGTTTTTTTAAAAAAATATTTTACAGGGTCTAAACCCAACGCAGAAGCAAAATCTCGTGAATAACCTCGCAGCAAGTATAATTAATGTCGCGCCGTTCATTCGACAACGAGCCATTCAGTTGTTCACCAACGTTCATGAAGATTTCGCTCAAGCACTGAGTGATGCAATTCAACAACTAGAATCATAATTTTTATGGTATTTAAACTAATTAATTAATTTATTTATTTAGTTTATGATAGAAATTGACTTCAATTGTTTGTCATTTTAAGGCCTTCCTAGAGCTCAACAAAACCTTCTGAAATGATGGCTTTTAGAACTTTTTTTTCTTCTAAATGCCTTCCTAGAGCTCAACGAAACACTCAGTAATGATTGTTTTTTGGAAGCTTTTTCTTTCGAAAACTGCCGTTTCGAAGTGGAAAATTCGAGTAGTTTGAATAATGTTTTTAGCATTGACTTTTCCCGAAATAAAAGCTATGAAATACAATAGGAATCTAGGAAAATGCAACACTGCAAAGGTTCATTGAGCTCCAGCAAGGCCTTAAAAAAAGGTGCCGTTTTCAGATGGTTTTTATATGTTTTTAACATTATTTCAGATTAACCTTCAGAATTCACCCTTTATTCCATCTGTTTGCAATTCTGATGATTTAAATAAGATTAATTAGGCCGTACTTATTGTTTAATAACATTTTAAGTTCAACAAAAGAGCAAATTATGTGAAAATATTTCACTTCCATTTGTCCAAACGTTGTTAAATTGTATTAAAATTAACAAGATAGCGGTGCCAAATTTACTTTTTTGAGAAATTTTACGAATATGGCTGTTAAATTTTTAGTTTTTCCATTGTTTTACATAGATACAGGATCATCGTTACAAGTAAAAACTACAATAATTAATAAAAATATGATATATGTCAGTGAAATGTATCACTTAATATATGTCTAACAACCGTGGTAATTAAAAAATTATTTTAAAGTAATTGCGTCTTTATTTAAAAAAATGTCCTTCTTTGTCAACAGTTAGAACTTAGAACTGTCCATATTGTCAACTCGGGTTTGAAAACATGTGCTGTTCAAGGTGTTGTTCTCAGAAATCGTTGTTCAAGTTGAATTTGTACGAGTTTGTACATATAACTGGGAACCCGTAAAAAACTGGTGAAGATGGAGCTTGTCATAATTGGCCTCTGTTGATTTATGGTTCGTTCTGAGAATTCCACAAGTCGTCAGAACGGGGTCGTAACAAGGGTATGCATGGCCCTGGTCTAATGCAATTTCTAGGACACCTTCAGCACATTCTTTCCTGTTTTTTTCTTCTTCTTTTTGCTGTCTTGATCCTTTAATTAAACATACAGAATGTCACAAACGATTAAAAAATTTTAATTGTTTCTGATTGAAATTAAATATTGAAAGTAAATATTGTATAATATATTACAATACATTTTTGTAAATTATAAAATGTTTAAAGACCCTTGTAAATTTTTGTTGAAAATGTGTATGCATTAGTATTTTATTTTGCTATCTGGAGACCCCAACCACCACCACCACCTTAAAGAAAGGCCCTGGTCTGGAGGACCAGTAAAACTCACTATAGTTACGGCCCTGAGACAGACGTTTATAATCGTCTTTAATCGCCTTTAGTCCATTTTATATTTGAATTTGAAAAATTACTCTGCAAGAAGTCAAGGAGGCATGTGGTAGAGGAACAAAAATCCAACTGCTGCATTGGAAATGCATTGTCAAAACTGAAAGATATACGGGCAATTAGAAAACGGGATGAACAGAAGTGGGCGCCGCCCCTATTTATGACAAAACCAACTTCTAATTGGTTGGTTGTGTAGTTTGACGTCACATGCTCCGCCCTTTTCAACGTCCAATCACACAACAAGTGAACAAACCAATTAGAAGTTGCCGTTCGTCATGAAAAGGGCGGAGTCAACTTCTGTTCATCCCGTTTTCTAATTGCCTGTCAAAGATATAAATAAACACCGTAATAATTGCAACATATTCTGGTGCAGCTGAAATAATGCATTGTCAGAAAAATAAGAGCCTCAAAATACAAGTTTATTTTCATTGTTTTACGTACCACCCTATAGGAACAAATGACGTACCAGTAATAGGAATCGTTCCGTGCAAAAATCACACTAATTTTGTTAAAGAGTGGTGTGATCCATGTCCCAAAATATATTCGTTTAAAATTAATTGTTTTCGACTAAAATCTGTCGTCTTTGCAAATAAACTGTCCCAACGAAGCTCCGCAAATATTTTTGTCACACTTTTTCAGTATTTGTCACAAACAAACGTTGTTTCATTTCAACAGAATAAATCAGTTCAATATGAATAAAATAATGAATAGTTGTTCATTAAGATCAAATATGTATATTAGAACCAACCATTCGTAGAACGTCCTAATCTACAGTATATACAAATACAACAGGTTTATAAATATCCTTCTGACTTTTTTTTCCTCGATCAGTCGGCATTACCATCAGCTAAAGTGAAGAACAAAAGTTGCCGTCAATTTTATTATACTTAACTGCGACGATTCATTCGTACACAATTTACAAATACATTTAGTTTTATAAAATCATATTATCGAAAGACTTTTTTTTACGAAAATGAAACACTGTCTTTTGTTAGCATTTTTCCTTCATGTCGTTAAGACGTTAGGAATTAACCCACAAAATGGTGAGTTAAGTTTGTCACGCAATTGCTTTTATTCAATGCTCACTTGTTGTTTTGAACATATGACGTGGATTGAATCTTTATCGATTTATGGATTGAATCTTTAAAGTCAATTCCAAATCACAATGTTAAAAATATTTATCAAAATCCAAATCTGACCAAAAAAAAAAATGTTCAAAATCCGATATTTTTTTTTTTCCTTTTAATTTTATATTGTTTTCAATTTTGTTTCAAATGTAAGCTGGTTTTAAACAAGAACTTTGAGTATATTTCATAAAATATTTCCAGCTGCTAAAGCAAAAATTAAAATCCAAATTAAAGTTATCCCACTAGAAATCCAAAATGATTCAAATTTTCAATACAAGTAAATCCAAATCTGTTTTATTTATATAATATTCTTAAATCCAAATCAAATCCTCAAATCCCAAATCCAAATCCCTGAATTAATGTGTTTCTGTTTAATATTTAAGAGCCATCAACACCACTACCACCACAAGGAACAATGGGATCAACAAATATTGAGGTAGGCCTAACTAATGCAATTGTAAATTATTTACACTGTTTCATAAGTAATGTAGTAATTACTTGAAAAATGAATTTAATTACAGTAAATCATCATTCTTCAACACTTGTGTTTAGCCAAGTATTTAGTGTATAATGTTGAAGGGTGTTTGTGTATCACAATTACCTAAATGTTTGTTGTTATCTGTTGCAGAGCATTGTAGTGGTAGCACGGGCCCCGAGGGGCTTCACACCAGAAGTTAACTTATTTCCATAAGAGCAACTTGTTTTATACACATATTATTATTATTATTATTATTATTATATATATAATATCCCAGGTCTGTGTGTGTGTGTGTGTGTGTGGAGTAACAAAAACCATTGAAGCACATCGGAATTTATATAAATTTGAATAAATGAACCATTTTTTTTTTAAGGTCAACTATATGTTGCACCCTTTCCATCCAAGAACCCCATAATATTAAATTGGAGAGGGGAAAAGGTTGGAAAGTGTAGAGAGGGGGGAGAGAGGGAGATAAAGAGAGGGAGAGAGAGAGAGAGAGAGAAACGTGGAGGGGGAAAAAGTGGGAGGGGGTGACTGAAATTGAAATGAAAGGAGTAAAAAAGGAACAAACGACGCGCATGCGCACACCAGGGAAAATGAAAAACTCATTTTCTCTTTCAAATATAAAAAGGGGAGGGGATAATAGTAGCAAAATTAAACTAGAATTGATGATAGGCAATTGTGCCCAGCATTAGAATTTCTTTTGCTCAGCCCTTTTATGAACGTCATCAATTTCTAATTGGGTTTGTTACTTGGTCTGACGTCATAAAAGGGGCGGAGGAAAAGAAATTCTAATGCTGGGCACAATTGCCTGTGAATTTTGCTCCCGTCATTTATGACGGGTTACCCCACTAGTTTTTTAATAATATAATTACAGATACATAATTAATACAGTGTTTCTTTTATGTGTATAAGATTGAATACAAAAATCAAGTCACAACAATTAAACTGAGATTTCGTCTTTTACCAAAATACACAAAATAATGTAAACATTTTTTTTTTCGAAACAAGTTTAACCTAAGTGAGCAGTGCACAGTATACATATTATTATTAAATCTATCGTGAATAGAACAATAGGTGTAACTATTGCAACACCCCTGGGGTAGATTTGTGACAAATATGACAACCTGAAGTTCCATGATGTCATTATGGTCATGTTGAACACAAAGTAGAACTAAGAACACCTGCTAAAAAGAAAATATCTGTTACTATGACTTTAGGCTTTTACCAAAATATATATATATATATATATATATATATATATATATATATATATATATATATATATATATATATATATATATATATATATATATATATATATATATATATATATATATATATATATATATATCCTTATATACCAAAGTAAGAGCTTTTCGTTTAGTTCATCCTTCTGTTGTGCTTTTAGTTGAAATTATCTAAAGTTGAAAGCAGGAATGTATTTTCCAATTTAGTACTGAAATGACCACTCTGTATAAAGCCAGGGCTACATAATTACATGTTTCTTTTGTTGACAGACTCCGGCGTTGTTGACTGAATCAACAGGAATTCCCGTTGGTGACATCGAAAACATTCTTACTGTTGGGCGTTATGGAAATATGTTATTTCAAGATGTCGTATTTTTTGATCAAATTACCCATTTCACCAGAGAACGTATTCCGGAAAGAGTGGTCCATGCTAAAGGAGCTGGTATTCATCTTTTTTTTTCTTCCCACTCATGTCGGAAAAAAAAAGAATGTTAATGATGATATTATTTCAATTTCAGGTGCTTTTGGTTATTTTCAAGTAACTCACGACATTACTAAGTACACTAAAGCTGTAGTTTTTAGTCAAATCGGAAAGGTTACGGATATTGCAGTGCGTTTTTCTACAGTTGGTGGGTTATTCAGAGTTCAAAATAAACAAAATTTTCCTATTAAACGTACGCCCTTAACCAGTGGTTTCCAAAGGGTATATGAAGAGCCGTACGTAAAATGTTCAGTTAGGCGTCTTTGCCACTCACGGAGGAAATTGACCAAAGAGAAAGTGAAAACCTCTTTTCGGGATTAACTTTAAAGCGGATGAACTTTTTCCTACTCGTAGTTTGCCCTCGCGAAGCCCCGTGCTGCCCCTGAAAGACCACGGTTACCCTCGTGAGGGCACGGCTTTTCGAAAATTAATGCTGCAAACAAGCGTCTCTCTTTGTTAAATTTTTTTGAGGATTAACGAGCTAAAGTTACGACACCCTGAGTATGTTGTGCGTTTTGCAATGTGTGCCGCTATTTCTCCAGGTAAAAAATACTCTGTCGTTAGCAAAAGCAAGTTTGGGAATCACTGGGAATTAACACTTGCCTGAAACCCTAATCTCTAATTTTCATGTTTTACTTTCTTGTTTATTTTAAATTTTAGCTGGTGGAGTTGGTTCTGCAGAAACCGTTCGCGATGTTTTTGGATTTGCAATTAAATTCTATACTGAGCAAGGAAACTGGGACCTTCTTGGCCTCAATTCGCCAATTTTTGTTATTAGAGACGCTTTACTGGTAAATTTTATTTTAAAAACATATTATTAACAGTATTCACAAAAAAAAGATTAAAGTGAACAAAATAAATATATGTGACAGTTACGTCATTAATTCATTAGATGTGCTTGGATTTTTAAGCAGTATATCATGCAGCTAAATGTTTCTCAATTGGTGGCTCAAGTGCCACTGGGGAAGTAATTATTATCATAATTAGAGCAACTGCGATTGTGCTTTTTTTTAATAAAAAACGGCTGGTTAAAGGCTAGATGTCTGGTCACTTAGTTTTCAATTAGAGGTTTCTAGCCTCTAACCAATGTTTTTGATTGAAAAAACAAAACAAAAAAAAACAACATTATTGTTGGTTTATCTAAAGCGGAATTGTTGCTTCCGAATTGGACCTTGGGCCACAGACTGAGAAACATTTGCTCAATGTTGCATAACAAATCCAAGCTCTATATTAATCACACTTTATAAATCGACTTTTATTTTCTTTGTAAATCTTGTTGTAAACTTTGAACCACTTGAATGTAGTTATTAATTCATTTTTCTTTTCAGTTTCCACAATTTATTCACAGCCAAAAGAAAAATCCATCATCGAACCTTAAGGTTAATTTTTTCTTATTTGTAATATTATACGATATTTAAAACATAATGACACTTAAAATTGCAGGATTTTAACAGTACTTGGGATTTCTTCACTCTTGAGCAAGAAAGTACGCATCATCTTATGCATTTATATTCGGACACTGGAATTCCGAACGGTTTTCGTCACATGGATGGACACGCAATTAACACGTTCAAAATGGTCAATGCTAATGGAAATGCCGTCTATTGCAAGTTCCATTTCACAGTATGTAGGGTTCAGTTATTTACTTTTTATTATTTGAGGGTTGATGTGGCATTGAAACCGCGATCCCGAATTCGATAACTAAAGTAACCCTGTTAAAATTTAATATTTCAGACTGATCAAGGTGTCGAAGGTTTGGATCCAGCAGTTGCCCAAATATTAGCCGGATCGTCACCCGACTATGATACTCAGGATCTATACGAAGCCATTGCCAATAGAAACTATCCGTCTTGGTCTTTTTCAATTCAAGTGATGACTTTCGAAGAAGCGGAAAAATTTCGTTGGAATCCATTTGATGCGACAAAGGTTTTCTAAAATTATTATGATTTTAATAAAATTGTAATTTTGTTTGCATTTGAAATTCCGACACAGCTCTGGCCGGAAAAGGATTTTCCTTTAATGCCCGTTGGAAAACTCGTTTTAAATCGCAATCCTGCAAATTATTTTGCTGAGATCGAGCAGCTTTCTTTTCAAGCTGCAAATATGATTCCTGGAATTGAACCGAGTCCAGATAAAGTTTTGCAGGTATTTATTGTATATACTTACTAATTAAACCTAAAACTATTATGCAAATGAAAGTTAAAAAATATGCAAATTTTTTTTATTCTTTTAAGCTAAAAAATGCAAAATATGGAAGAATATTTTTCGGTTTATGCAAATAAAAATGCAAAAATTAAAACAAATTAGGTTAAATAACACTTTGTAGAATTTTTTTTAAAGAGATAAGTAAATTAAAGCAAATTTTTAAAGATTAGGCAATTTGTGCATTTTAATTTTGAATTACGGTGTTTTAAAATATAAATGCCTCTTGAACTCTGATCATTTTATCTTTCAGGTGCAAAATGAAGTGAAACTTGATTGTGTTTTAGAAACTAGAAGGGTAGCTCAATCACTTAAGCGGTATTTTCCTGTTGATATTTTTGAAAATAAGCTTTTTATATTAGTTTTAAATTGACCCAACTTTAAGTAGACGATATTTTTCGTCAATAAAAAGTTAATTTTGAAAGATGTCAACATTGAAATTAAACCATAACTGATTGAACTACCCTTCGAGTTACTAAAACACCTTCCTAATTCTTTTTTCTTAATTTTGCCCTTTTGAAGCTGTTCATAAAAACCCACATGTGGCACTCATAGTGTAACATCATAATGCACAGTCATACTTTTGTCTTTATTGATAATTATTAAGAACACCAATTGTTATTTGACAGGGTCGTTTATTTGTGTACGGTGACACGCAACGTTATCGTCTCGGAACAAACTTTATGCAGATTCCAGTTAATTGTCCATTTAGAACAAAAGTCAGAAACTATCAGAGAGACGGAATGATGACTGTCACCGATAACCAAGGTATTATATTGTAACTGTGTTTTTCTTAGTAAACGTTTACAATTCCAGTTTAAATCAAGTTACGAAACAGTTAACTAATTTATTTGAAACTAGAAGAGTAAACTAACATATGAAGACAATTTTCATACTTATATCTTTTAAAATAAACTTTTTATGGCAGTTTAAAATGAAAGAATTTTCAACTTTTTTAAAAAGGTCATAAAAAAGTTTATTTTGAAAGATATCATCATGAAAATTATTTCAGCATCTAGATATGGACAGTGAACTGTTGCTAACCACCTTTAAAAAATTGGTTTTGATTTAAATGGTTTCGTTTGTTGTAGGTGGTTCACCTAATTATTATCCAAACAGTTACGGTGGACCTCAGGAAAACGTGAAATATCTTCAATCAAGTTTCAATCTTTGTGGAGATGTCACTCGTTACAATTCGACGGACGAAGACAATTTCTCTCAACCGACAATCTTATGGACCCAGGTTAGCTTTAAGTTTATAACGAGCCATTCGTTTGTTGCTTCAGGGTTTTTTTTTTTTAAAATAATAATAATTTACAGGGTCTTAATGCAACACAGAAGCAAAGTCTCGTAAGCAACTTGGCAGCAAATCTCGTAAACGTCGCGCCGTTCATTCGACAACGAGCCATCACAATGTTCACCAACGTTCATAAAGATTTCGGTCAAGCGCTCACTGTTGCAATTAAAAAACTAGAATAGCAATAAGCTTAATTAAATTATGCAATTTATTTTAAGTGTCAGTCAAATTAAAACAACAATTAATATACAGTATTTTTTTTAAAAAATTTATTTTATTATTTTTAATTTATTATTAAATTAGCAAAATTTAATCGTAATAAAACAAAAAAAATTCAACAACAAAAAAGTCATTTTTAAGATTTTTGTCTGCTTTTTAAATTTGGCGCAATTTTTTTTTATTAACATCAAATTAATTTAAGTATCGATATAAAATATATACCGTATAATGTTATGTTTTTTAATGAACAACTCATTTTAGAATTCCGGTTATTTTCGTTGCAACGCTAATATTCATACACGGGCAGGGCTGACCACTTTAGGCAAATTAGGGAGATTTTTGCTTGGACAGAATTGACAGATTCATATTATTGGTCTTTTTCCTCCTTAGAATGTATAAGACAATAGGACTCTCTTCCTGAGGAAGAACTGGTGAAACAGGCAGTTAGAAATAGGTCAAAACTTCATAACCAGCCAATTAGAAGTTGCCAGTCGTCATAACAAAGGCGGAGCCAACTGAAGTTTTGACCTATTTCTAACTGCCTGTAGTGGTGAATGGGGATTGTGGGATTGACAATTGTATATTCATTTTGTTTTTTATATATGTGCTTGACAATGCTTAATGCTGCATGTGGACTTTTATGTCCCTCTGCCATAGGCCTATTTGGCCCGTAGCAGAGTACTAATTGTAACCGTCTTTTTTCAATAAACGGCCAAAAGTGGAAAAATATTTAAATGCTCTAAAAGCTCTAAAAAATGTCTCTCAGCAGCGCTCAACTGACCCCAGAAGCCCCTCTTTTTCTTGTCGAGGGCGCCTTTATGAGAGTTTGCACAAGGGCCCCTTATACCCCCTATGAAATTATCCTTCGGGCGCCACTGACTGACCTACCCTTCTAGTTTCTAAAACACTTTCAAGTATCTCTTAATTTGTCTCCTAAAAGACAGATTAATCAGAGATAAATCCACCATTAACTACGTTTCCGTCGAAACAGGGGAACAAACTTCTGAGAGTTTGATGAAGGAGCCCAGGGCCACCTGAGAAGAGAAAATACACTCGAAGAGCTCCTTCTCATCCGAAAATTCAGAACACGAATGGCAAAAGAAAAAAGGCGAAGCTAGTATAGTGAACACGACGGAACGAAAAGGCGAACCTGTCATTGTTAACAGTGAGAGATGGAATTTCTACAGGATACTCATCGCCGCAATTACACTGGCTTTCCTCCTGGTATTTGTAATAAAATACTTTTACAAAGAACACGAACAGATATATGATGTACCACCTGTGGCGCCCGTCGTGAATTTGCAAGTCCAATACTTTCGTCCAAAATTCAATTTACAACTGTTTGTTCGTTACGATATGAACCATTTGTTTGGTCTATTTTATAAAATGATGTCATTTTTTTGGGGTTAAATTCTAATTGGAACTTTTTAACCTTAACTTCTCCTAAAAGACAGATTAATCAGAGTTCGAGTGGCTTTTAAACTATTAAATCCACCATTAGCTACGTTTCCGTCGAAGCAGAAGAAGAAACGTCTGAGATTTTGATGAAGGAGCCAGGGCCGCCTGAGAAGCGAAAGTACACTAGAAGACCTCCTAATCCGAAAACTCAGAAAACCAATAGGAAAAAACAAGGCGAAACGAGCACTGTAAACACAACGGAAGAAGCCAGTGTTGTGAACACCACTGAAGCAGCCAGTAATGTCAACACGACGGAACGAAAAGGCGAACCTGTTATTGTTAACAGTGAGGGATGGCATTTCAATCGGATACTAATTGCCACAATTATAATGGGTAACCTCGTCGTATTTGTAATAAAATTCTTTTACAAACGACATGAACAGATGATATCTCCTGTTTCACCTGTTGCGCCCGGCATGTCGTTAAAACCGAAAGAACTAGGTTGTCGCGGATGGACCTTCGTTGTTCGTTTCAATATTCAATATTTGTCAAGTGTATTTTATAAACTGATATTATTTTTTTTTTGTTGCCAGGGTTAAATTCTAATTGGAATTTTTAACTGCAGCTCTCTTATATTATTTGTTAACAGTGAGCTGGATGGAATCTCATAAAAAAAGTTTATTTTGAAAGATATCATCATGAAAATTATTTCAGCATCTAGATATGGACAGTTGCTATTTAATGGAAGTGATTTTTAAATTTTAAACATTTTTTTTTATTAATGATTTAAAGTTAGATTTAAAGTTTTGTCTATGAGAATTAACATGAGAGGAAAAAAAAGAAATTTCAAAATAAAATTGAAAATGATTTCAAATAATTTTGAATAAAATTTCAGCATTTTTGTTTGTCTTTTCTGAATGAAAATAATAAAATAAATTTTTTAAAAAAATACTGTATATTAATTGTTGTTTTAATTTGACTGACACTTAAAATAAATTGCATAATTTAATTAAGCTTATTGCTATTCTAGTTTTTTAATTGCAACAGTGAGCGCTTGACCGAAATCTTTATGAACGTTGGTGAACATTGTGATGGCTCGTTGTCGAATGAACGGCGCGACGTTTACGAGATTTGCTACCAAGTTGCTTACGAGACTTTACTTTTGTGTTGCGTTAAGATCAGTGGAGTAGCTAGAGAACCGCAAGACCCGCAACAGTGGAAGGGGAAGGGGGAGGGGGGGGGGGGGTTGCGCAGGAGGTTTGGGGGCGCAAAAAACCGAAATGAAAGTCGATGTATTTTTCAGTTATTTTCGAAAATAACTCGACTTTCATTTAATATTTACTTTGAACGGCGGAACGGTCGGAACAACGGTACGAACAGTCGGAAAAATAGTAGGAACAGTCGGAAGGTTAGGTTTAGTAAAATTAAGTTGTTGCATAAGGTCGTGGGGGCACAGCACCCCCCTCATTTTTTTTAGAGTTATTAAATCAAATTAGTCCATTGTTCCGAATGTTCCCTAATATGTTCAACGGGAGAAACGGTGGTAACAATGGACAAATTTCATTTACTGATTAACCTAAACCTTCTGACTGTTCCACCGTTCATCAAAATAGCACCCCCCCCCCCCACTGGTTAAGACCCTGTAAATTATTATTATTTTTTTTAAAAAAAACCCTGAAGCAACAAACGAATGGCTCGTTATAAACTTAAAGCTAACCTGGGTCCATAAGATTGTCGGTTGAGAGAAATTGTCTTCGTCCGTCGAATTGTAACGAGTGACATCTCCACAAAGATTGAAACTTGATTGAAGATATTTCACGTTTTCCTGAGGTCCACCGTAACTGTTTGGTTAATAATTAGGTGAATCACCTATAACAAACGAAACCATTTAAATCAAAACCAATTTTTAAAGGTGGTTATATATAAAACTAATTTAGAAAATTAACACTAGATGGCGTTGAAACTATAGTTCTGATTTATTAAATCTGACTAAACTCCACTTGTTTTCGGTCCTTTTTCACTAAACAAATTTTATTTCATTCAGAAAAGACAATAAAAAAATGCTGAAATTTTTTTCAAAATTATTTGAAATCATTTTCAATTTTATTTTGAAATTTCTTTTTTCCCTCTCATGTTAATTCTCATAGACAAAACTTTAAATCATTAATAAAAAAAATGTTTAAAATTCCTAAATCACTTCCATTAAATAGCAACTGTCCATATCTAGATGCTGAAATAATTTTCATGATGATATTTTTCAAAATAAACTTTTTTTATGAGATTCCATCCAGCTCACTGTTAACAAATAATATAAGAGAGCTGCAGTTAAAAATTCCAATTAGAATTTAACCCTGGCAACAAAAAAAAAATAATATCAGTTTATAAAATACACTTGACAAATATTGAATATTGAAACGAACAACGAAGGTCCATCCGCGACAACCTAGTTCTTTCGGTTTTAACGACATGCCGGGCGCAACAGGTGAAACAGGAGATATCATCTGTTCATGTCGTTTGTAAAAGAATTTTATTACAAATACGACGAGGTTACCCATTATAATTGTGGCAATTAGTATCCGATTGAAATGCCATCCCTCACTGTTAACAATAACAGGTTCGCCTTTTCGTTCCGTCGTGTTGACATTACTGGCTGCTTCAGTGGTGTTCACAACACTGGCTTCTTCCGTTGTGTTTACAGTGCTCGTTTCGCCTTGTTTTTTCCTATTGGTTTTCTGAGTTTTCGGATTAGGAGGTCTTCTAGTGTACTTTCGCTTCTCAGGCGGCCCTGGCTCCTTCATCAAAATCTCAGACGTTTCTTCTTCTGCTTCGACGGAAACGTAGCTAATGGTGGATTTAATAGTTTAAAAGCCACTCGAACTCTGATTAATCTGTCTTTTAGGAGAAGTTAAGGTTAAAAAGTTCCAATTAGAATTTAACCCCAAAAAAATGACATCATTTTATAAAATAGACCAAACAAATGGTTCATATCGTAACGAACAAACAGTTGTAAATTGAATTTTGGACGAAAGTATTGGACTTGCAAATTCACGACGGGCGCCACAGGTGGTACATCATATATCTGTTCGTGTTCTTTGTAAAAGTATTTTATTACAAATACCAGGAGGAAAGCCAGTGTAATTGCGGCGATGAGTATCCTGTAGAAATTCCATCTCTCACTGTTAACAATGACAGGTTCGCCTTTTCGTTCCGTCGTGTTCACTATACTAGCTTCGCCTTTTTTCTTTTGCCATTCGTGTTCTGAATTTTCGGATGAGAAGGAGCTCTTCGAGTGTATTTTCTCTTCTCAGGTGGCCCTGGGCTCCTTCATCAAACTCTCAGAAGTTTGTTCCCCTGTTTCGACGGAAATGTAGTTAATGGTGGATTTAATAGTTTAAAAGCCACTCGAACTCTGATTAATCTGTCTTTTAGGAGACAAATTAAGAGATACTTGAAAGTGTTTTAGAAACTAGAAGAGTAGGTCAATCACTTGAGGGTATATTTTCATGATAAAATAAACTTTTTATGGCAGTTTGAAAATGACCCAACTTTAAAAAGACGATATTTTAAATTTTTATCAATATAAAAGTTTATTTTGAAAGATAAAAAAACATCAGAACGCTGTTAAGTGATTGAAGTACCGTTCTAGTTTCTAAAGCTGAACGCCCACTAGATGGGTGACGTAACGCGGCGCAGAGAACTAAACGCATGTAAATGAATGGAGCCCCTCCCATTAGGGCGGAAGGGCGGAGAAGTGACAGGCGATTAGAAATCGGGACGAACAGAAGTTGGCTCCGCTCTTTTTATGACGACCGGCAACTTCTAATTGGTTTTGTTGTGTTTTTCGACGTTGAAAAGGGCGGAGAGCATGTGACGTCAGACTACATAACCAACCAATTAGAAGTTGCCGGTCGTCATAAAAAGGGCGGAGCCAACTTATGTATGTCCCGATTTCTAATTGCCTGTAGAGATGAGCAAGACGTGGCATCGCTCTGGGAAAATAAGTCTGGGACTTCTTGAAGTCGGAGTTTTGTCGCTCTTCTGCCCTAATGGACGGGAGAGCGGAGCGGAATTCATGGGGTTCCTTCATTGTTTGTGGCTGCTTCATTGTACCAGCTCGGCGGCTTCCCTGCCGAACACCTCGAGTTTGCCAATCTACAGGGGCAGAACGGATGGGGCAAAGCTGATTTACGCCGCGCCGCCTTCATTTTGGACGGATCTCTAATTGAAAACTACTCGTCGCGTCGCACTAACGACAGTGCGACGCGGCGAGTATTTAGTTACATACCTCGATTGCATTCTATATATTTTAATTTTGAATTAAAACCGTGAAGTTGTGAAATTTATAATTGATCAATTGCGTCCTTCCCATGGTTGGATTTCAGAATCACAAAAAGACGTCGATTCTCACCAGAATCTGAAATCAGAATGATAAAAATAATACTTTTTTAAAAAAAAAAAATCAAATTTTACTTTTGAAATTGTCAACCAATCACGAAAAAGACAAATTTAAATCATCCAATCAAATTCACAAAATTGTTTTTGCATCAGCGTGACGTAACTATGTTATGACGTCATTCACGTGCTATCCAGTTATTCCTCGATTTATTTAGCGATATGACGTAATTTGATTCATTACGTCACAGAGTGCCTCGCGCTGAAATGAAAAAGCAAATGTTTGCAGTGATTGCCAGCCATCTCTTTTATCAGGGGCATCCTATCGTCATTTGCATTCTTTTTCAGGCCAACATTTGCGTTTGCGTATGCTTTGTGTTTACTGTTGGTATGACATCATACAGAAAGCTCTCTACACGCTGTGTGACGTCATAAAGAAAGCTTTCTACACGCTGCGAAATTTCTAAAACAAGTTCAGTTTCTCTTTAGTGTTGCTCTTAAAACGCAGAATAAAACATCTTAAAAAGAAATTGAAGGTGTTTAGAAACTAGAAGGGTTAAGGTTGTTTTCAATTTCCAGTTTGAAAATTAAAAAAAAAATTTTTGTAAAAGTTTATTTTGAAAGATAAAAAAACATCAGAACGCTGTTAAGTGATTGAAGTACCGTTCTAGTTTCTAAAGCTGAACGCCCACTAGGTGGGTGACGCGACGCGGCGCAGAGAAAAACGGCCCCGAAACAAAACGCATGTAAATGAATGGAGCCCCTCCCATTAGGGCGGAGAAGTGAAATGCAGGCAATTAGAAACCGGGACGAACAGAAGTTGGCTCCGCCCTTTTTATGGCGACCGGCAACTTTTAATTGGTTTGTTGTGTGGTTCGCCGTTGAAAAGGGCTGAGCATTTGACGCCAGACTACATAACCAACCAATTAGAAGTTGCCGGTCGTCATAAAATGGGAGGAGCCAACTTATGTATGTCCCGATTTCTAATTGCCTGTAGAGATGAGCAAGACGTGGCATCGCTCTGGGAAAAAAAAAGTCTGGGACTTCGTGAAGTCGGAGTTTTGTCGCTCTTCCGCCCTAATGGACGGGAGAGCGGGCTGAATTCATTGGGTTCCTTCATTGTACCAGCTCGGCGGCTTCTCTGCCGAACACGTCGAGTTTGCCAATCTGTAGGGGCAGAACGGATGGGGCAAAGCTGATTTACGCCGCGCCGCCTTCATCGTGGACGGACCTCTAATTGAAAACAACTCGCCTCGTCGCACTACCGACCTATAGGTTGGTAGCACGACGAGGCGAGTACTTACTTTAACCTGCGTACATACCTCGATTGCATTCTATATATTTTAATTTTGAATTAAAACCGTGAAGTTGTGAAATTTATAATTGATCAATTGCGTCCTTCCCATGGTTGGATTTCAGAATCACAAAAAGACGTCGATTCTCACCAGAATCTGAAATCAGAATGATAAAAATAATACTTTTTTTTTAAAAAAAAAATTCAAATTTTACTTTTGAAATTGTCAACCAATCACGAAAAAGACAAATTTAAATCATCCAATCAAATTCACAAAATTGTTTTTGCGTCAGCGTGACGTCACTGTGTTATGACGTCATTCACGTGCTTTTTATTTAGCGATGTGACGTCAGTTGATTCATTACGTCACAGAGTGCCTCGCGCTGAAATGAAAAAAACAAATGTTTGCAGTGATTGCCAACCATCTCTTTTATCAGGGGCACCCTATCGTCATTAGCATTTCGTTTCAGGCCAACATTTGCGTTTGCGTATGCTTTGTGTTTACTGTTGGTATGACATCATACAGAAAGCTCTCTACACGCTGTGTGACGTCATAAAGAAAGCTCTCTACACGCTGTGTGACGTCATAAAGAAAGCTCTCTACACGCTGTTTTTATTGAAAAAAAATAAACCGCAGCATAATTGTTGGTTTATCTAAACCAATCCCGGTTTAGATAAACCAACAATTGTGTTGGTTTTTTTTCAATCAAAAACACTGGTTAGAGGCTAGAAATCTCTAATTGAAAACTGATAGTATAGTGACCAGACGTATAGACGTTGCTTCCAAATTGGCTCTTGGGCCACAAACTGAGAAACATTTGCTAAATGTTGCATAAAAATCCGAGCTCTATACTTTTTTAAATCGACTTTTATTTTTTTTTTGTGAATGTTGTTGTAAATTTTGACCAACTTGAATGTCGTTATTAATTCATAATTTGTTTGTTTTTTTCTTCTTCAGTTTCCGCAGTTTATTCACAGCCAAACGAAAAATTCAGCAACCAACCAAGGAGTTATTTTTTTTGTTATTTAATTTATTCGATAATTAAAACATACGAATTTTAATATAATATTTAAAAATCTTGCAGGATTACAATGCTGTGTGGGATTTCTATACTTTACGGCCAGAAACGACGCATCATTGTATGCAGATGATGGAATTCCGAAATAAATGTATATTCAGCCACCTAAAGTGATTTTGAGCTACCCTTCTAGTTTCTAATTAGAATTCGAAAATCATAAACCATTATAATGTTTGTTTTTAGAATGTTGAGTTATTAACCGAATCGACTGGAATTCCAATTGGTGACTTTGGAAACGTTCTTACAGCAGGACGTTTTGGACCTATGGTATTGCAAGATGCCATGTTTATAGATCAAATGGCCCATTTCGATAGAGAACGTATTCCAGAAAGAGTAGTCCATGCCAAAGGAGCTGGTATAGACATTAATTTGTTTATTTACTTTTAAACGAAATAAATGAAATTTAATTAATTATTTATTAATTTCAATTTCAGGTGCTTTTGGATATTTTGAAGTAACTCACGACATTACTAAGTATACAAAGGCTGTAGTTTTCAGTAAAGTCAGAAAACGTACCAACATTGCGGTACGTTTTTCGCAAGTCGGTAGGTCATTTTTTTAGAATTTATTTTCTAAATTACGAAAAACCAGTTTTTGTTTTAAAATTTGGATAAATGAAGTCGAGTTAAAAGTGTAACGTATTTAAGAAGTGTTTTAGTAACTAGAAGGGTAGTTCTATCACTTAAAAGTATTTTCGCGTTGAATCTAGCTTTCAAAATAAGCTTTTTATGACATTAAAAAACCACAATTAAAAGTTTATTTTGAAAGATGTTAACATGAAAACACTATTAAATGATTGAGATATCCGTTCTAGTTTCTAACACTTTCAATTTCAGCCACAATGTTGCTCTTCTGAAACTGCTGAATAACCAAATTTAGTTCGATAATAATATTTTCATCAAATTTTTTAAAATGAAATCTGTTAATTATTTAGTTGGTGAATTGAGTTCAATATATAAATAAAATATAATTTTCAGTTTGAAAATTAAAAAAAAATTGTTTGTAAAAGTTTATTTTGAAAGAACGATACCGGACTATGCAATCCACGATGCCTTTACTTTTTTATGCAAAATGCAGGTCTCTAATTAGAATACTTGCTAAATGTTTTAAAAATAAATAATGTGAAGCCCATTTAGCACGAAAATGAATAACACAAAAGTGCCTAGTTCATTTTCAACATTTTTTTTTCTTTTTGTATTGGGGGAGAGGGCTTTTATTTAGGTTCGTGCGCCACAGGCGCGCAAAAAAACGCCAAATTAATTTTATTTCATTAATTCTAATTTAATCTTCTTTATTTTCGGCGACTTCCTAGGGCGCCTATAGTGAACGTCTCATCGGCAGTTTCTATTGGTCATCAATAGATGGTGCTGCTAACGCAAATCTGCAATCACTTTCTAGCTAATGCTTGCCTGTCATTTTGCCGCCTTTTATTTGCGTTCTTGGCCGCAACTAACGAAAGTCAGTGTTTTTATTATTCTCGTCTTCATTGTTCTGTTTCATTTTGTGTTTTAAATGTTATTGTCATTGTTGTTATTGTATCAAGTGCCTGATGAATAGAAGGTTCTAAGCTGAAACAAGTTTAAGCAGCTGGATTTTATAATGGTATGTTTTTTTTTTCATTTTATTTGTCATTTGGGGCCTCGAAAGGTGGGGCGGGGACCCCATTTTTGCCCCATTTTTTTTCTTCTTAAGGGTTAGGGGGGTTCTCAGTGGTCGGTATTTTTTGTGTTTATTTTTTGCACGTGGTATGAATTAAAAACGCGATAACCAATGCTCTGCACGTGTCACTCGCTCTCTTGTTTCTGAGGGTCTGGTTACGAACTTCAGTCTTAAGAGGCTCGGCTTTATGGGGGATAAGTGACGTCAAAATGACGTCACAGCCAACGCCGTGTATCTCAATGCATCAATTGGTGTGACGTCATTTTGACATCACTATTCCATATTGCCGTTTGTGTTGGTCTTAAACGTAAGTTCGTAAACTGAGTTGTGACTTGGCTATGTTGTTGTTAATTCGTTGCCATGGCGACCACCAAGTTTGCATCCGCACATGTTTCGCTTATTATATAGAAAATGATCGATTTGATCACCTGATTTATTAAATTATTTGTTGGCTTCCGTAGATTTTTGTAAAGAATTTCAAGATTTGTTTGAAACTTTTTATGGCTGTTTATTTTTTAATTAAAATTTTTGTAAATTTTTTTAATTTATTAAAAAATGATTGGATGTTCAATAAACTACACATTCTGTTATTCGTCGATTTATCTAGCAGTATTGCGAATACAAGTAATACAAAGTTCAGTAATACAACTGAAAGTGACGTCACACGCTTGAAGTAAGTGACGTCACTTTCATATATATATATATATATATATATATATATATATTTCTATTACTGAACATGCAGAAAGTTTATTTAGCAAGATATAATTTCTTGATGACATTTTTTTTTATTATTAATTTTAAAATAAATCTTGAGATTTTCGTATGTAGGCTTATGCCTTGTTACAACTGGGGCGAAAATTTGAACTTTTTGAAGATTTCAACTGGTGAAAAATTGAACAAACGTGGCCGTTTTGCCTATGATAGTGAATTGGCGGAGGCCAAAGTGTCTTCTATTTTTCACCAGTTGAAATTTTAAAAAAGTTCAAATTTGCACACCAGTGGAAACATGGCCCCAAAAATTTAAAAAAAGAGCTGAAATTAGTTGCATTTTTATAGTTTCTCCAATAGTGTTGTTCATTCTGATGATTTTTTTTTTCTTTCTTCTGTAAATATTTTTCTGTTGACATAATATTATTTCTTCGTGTCTTTGCATAAATGAATAATTTAATAAAAATTCGTTGTATACAATTGAATGATAGAGAGAGAGAGAGAGAGAGAGAGAGAGAGAGAGAGAGAGAGAGAGAGAGAGAGAGAGAGAGAGAGAGAGAGAGAGAGAGAGAGAGAGAGGAGAGAGAGAGAGAGAGAGAGAGGTGTGGTATGTTGTTGGTTAGACCCATTTCACATGACAACGAGGGTTGGAGGTGGAGGCTAGAGTATTAGAGAAGTACAGTAATAAGTAATAAAAATGCGGCCTCGTCCAAAACTTTGGAGCTTAATTGCAAGCAAGATACTTCAACTGACAAGCAACTTCTAATTAGTTGGTTATGTAGTCTGACGTCACATGCTCCGCCCTTTTCAACGTCAAAACACACAACAAACCAATTAGAAGTTGCCCTTCATCATAAAAAGGGCGGAGGCAACTTCTGTTCATCCCGTTTTCTAATTGGTTGTTTGGGATGAAGCCTTAATGGGATGGGGGCCAAAATTTATTGCTACTTTAGGTCTCTACTGTGAAGGTAACACAGGCAAGTGTGCCCCCTGCCCTTTTATGAGCGTCAGACCAAGTAACAAACCAATTAGAAATTGCCATTCCTCATAAAAGGGCGGGGCAAACGAATAGTATATGCTGGATCCCTTTGCCATTGATCAATGGATCTCGACCAGTATGACAAGCTATTCTCAAGGTGGACGACATTATTTGGTGATTCTCGTACACCCTGTAATCATATTTTAACTGAAGTATTAAAAGCACAGTTAGCGCCCTCTATTGGTCACACTCAGTTTTGGCATCAAATACTCCATAGAAAAAAGCTCTTAGTTTATTTACCCTTTGTATATATGTATCTTGAAACCCCAGTTTACACACAGGCAATTAGAAAACGGGATGAACAGAAGTTGGCTCCGCCCTTTTTATGACGACCGGCAACTTCTAATTGGTTGGTTATGTAGTCTGACGTCACATGCTCCGCCCCCTTTTCAACGTCGAACCACACAACAAACCAATTAAGAAGTTGCCATTCGTCATAAAAAGGGCGGAGCCAACTTCTTGCTCGCTCCGATTTCTAATTGCCTGTGTTTTTACTAGAAGCATTTCTAGCCTCTAACCTCCAATCAACATTACTGATGTGTCATTAGGTGTGTGGAAGTTGAGTTCCAGAGGGGAAAAAAGGGGGGTTTGTAAATTGGGATGAAATTTAATTCAATTTCAGGCAATTTTCAAGGGTTTTTTTTTTGAAAGGAAGAAGAAGCACAAAAAAAAAGATGTTTCGGATGTTTAGTTCATGAATCAGCTTTTCACAAACAAAATTACAAACAAACAAATAGAGAGAGTGAGAGAGAGAGGAAAAAAAAGGAGCTGCTTTTTTTAAATATAAAACTCGTGGTTTATTATTATATTATTCGTGCTCATAATGAAGGATAATAGGATGAGGACCTCTTGAATAATGAGGGGCCCTGACCTTTTTCATTCTCTCTCTCTTTCCCCATTGTCATAATCACATCATTCAGTCATTCAACAAAGTAATTCATATTTGAATGTGATTTTAACCTTCAAAAAAAAAAAAAGTACAAAATTGTTGCAACAAGACAGAATCACTTTTTATTTCTCTTTTGAATCCATTTGAAATGTTTTAAATTGTAATATAAGAGAAAGTATAAATTAAAGTATAAATCACAAACTTAACCTCGTAATTGAGTTATAGTTAAGTTGGCTTATCTCCAAATAATGTAATCGGATGATGATCGTATTCCAGAATGGGAGAGAGAGAGAAAGAGAGAGTGAGTGAGTGTGAGAGAGAGTGAGAGTGAGAGTGAGTGAGTGAGTGAGTGAGTGAGTGAGAGAGTGAGAGAGTGAGTGAGAGAGAGAGAGAGTGAGTGAGAGTGAGAGTGAGAGAGAGAGAGAGAGAGAGAGAGAGTGAGAGAGAGTGAGTGAGTGAGTGAGAGAGTGAGAGAGTGAGTGAGTGAGTGAGAGAGAGAGGGAGGAGCACGTGAGAGAGGGAGGAGCACGTGAGAGCGTTTTCCACAAGACACTGGACACTCGCATACAGGGTGACCACAGTTGTCGCAAGCAATTAGAAATCGGGACGAACTTCAGTTGGCTCCGCCTCTTTTTATGACGAACGGCAACTTCTAATTGGTTGGTTATGTAGTCTGACGTCACATGCTACGCCCTTTTATAAACGTCAAACCACACAACAAACCAATTAGAAGTTGCCGGTCGTCTTAAAAAGAGCGGAGCCAACTGAAGTTCGTCCCGATTTCTAATTGCTTGTCAGTTGTCTGGTTAGCATTTTTTATTTTTTTAAAAAACAGCCTTTATTGCTAGAGTTTCGGATTTTTATGCAATATAATAATCCAAGCTAAATGTTTCTCAATCTGTGGCTCAAAAAGTAATTGTAAAGTAACAATCCACCGTTTTAATAGACCAACCAGCAAAATGTGTTTTTAAATCAATCAAAAACACCTGTTTAGAGGCTAGAACTCTCTAATTGACAACTGATAGTAACCAGACATCTTAGTCTATCTAATCAGCCTTTTTCGTTAGAATAAAATAGGGATGGGACATTCGAATCCCGCGAATCTTGAAAAAATATTCGAGATTCGAAAACTCGATTCTTCGCGCTTTTTTCGTCTTTCGAATCTTTCGAGTTGTAAGTTTCTAACCTTAAAAAAAAACTGTTAAAACTTTGGTAAAATTAGTTTTAACTCCATTGATGTCCAATAGAAGCGTTCACTAACAAAAAGAAACCGGCGATAGTTGCAATTTCGGTGGTTATCCGGATCACCAATGGATCACCTTGTGGCAGCAGCCCTAAGTGAAGACACACTGTGTGTTTTTTATTATTAATAATTTACTATTTAATATTATTTCATTTATTTGTATCTTTCTTAATGAATAATTTAAGATTCTTGAATATGAAGGATTCGAGAGATTCGAGAACCTTTTAGGATTCGGATTTGAGAAAATATAGGATTCGCCCCCACCTATAACAAAGGTGGCGCTAATCAAGCGCCAAATTGAACAAGCGCCAAATTGAATAAACGCCAATCTGAACTAACGCCAAACTGAATAAACGCCAATCTGAACTAACGCCAAACTGAATAAGCGTCAAACTGAACAAACGCCAAACTGAATAAGCGTCAAACTGAACAAACGCCAAACTGAATAAGCGCCAAATGGAACAAACGCCAAACTGAACAAGCGCCAAACTGAATAACCGCCAAAATGTGATAAACACATTGTTAGGTTAGGTTAGGTTAGCATGTTCTGTTTGTAAATCTGCAGTCTGACGTCTATAAAAGCTCACAATATTTGGACCATCAAAATTTACAAAAAACCTGAATAACCGCCAAACTGAATAAACGCCAAATGGAACAAACGCCAAACTGAATAAACGCCAAATGGAACAAACGCCAAACTGAATAAACGCCAAATGGAACAAACGCCAAACTGAATAAACGCCAAATTTTTGGCGCTTATTCAGTTTGGCGTTTGTTCCATTTGGCGTTTGTTCCATTTGGCGCTTATTCAGTTTGGCGTTTGTTCCATTTGGCGCTTATTCAGATTCGAGAAAATAAAGGATTCGCCCCCACCTCTAACAAAAACTATAACCAATTCTAACGAGTCTAACCAATTTTAACAAATTTAATATTCGAAATTCTTTAATTGAAATATTTTAAAAATTAATTTGTCACAACAATAAATAACACAAATATAAATTTAAAACTTAGTTTTAATTATAAACTTTTTCATAAGTTGATACATAAAATAAATCTTCACAACGTTTTTTTGAAGTTTTAAAATTGTGACGAATTGAGGAAGGGAGGAGGAGGAGATTAATTATGTAATATTAATAATAATAATAAATGTTAACTGAACTTGAAAAACGAGGAGCGATAACAAGAATTTATTATCTTATATTATAATCGTTTTCACTTATTACTCAGCCAAAAAGAAGAAGAGAGAAAAGAATAGGGTTTTTTTTAAATAAAAATAATTATATTATATAATAATAATAACGAAATATCTCGTTAGAATAATAATGAAAGGAGGAGAATCACCTGAAAATCGTGACTTAAAACGGGATTTTCTTAAAGAATTTTGTTTAAAAAGTAATTTAATAAATAGTGAATTTTTTTTAAAAATAAAAATACAGAGAGGAATAAAGGGGGGGGGGGGGAGAGTCATATCGTGAATATTATAAAGAACAACGTTTTTCACGTAAACTTTATAAAGTATATCATCATCATCATCATTATTATTATTATTATTATTATATTAAATTATTATAAGAATCTGGTTCCCAGGTTGTTGGTTTTTTTTTTATCAATTTTAAAATATGTTGAAATTTCAGCTGTTTTTTCTTCCACTTTCATCTGCTTCAGAAATACAAACTTTTATTATTTTTAATTTCTGATATATTTTTCGTGAGAAAATTTTGACAAAATTCTAGTTTTAGTTTATAAACGAACAATATCTAGTTTATTATTTTGTTAATAATTTTTATGATTTATTGAGAAATTGTGAAATAATAATAATAATAATAATAATAGTAATAATAATAATAATAATAATAATTAATAATAATAATAATAATAATAATAATAATAATAATAATAATAATAATAATAACAACAATAATAATAATAATAATAAAAACTGATCCATTTGTTTTAAATATTTTTTTTATTATTAATTCTCATTTGGTGCTGAAATTTCAATAAATATTTTTTTAAATAGAATATCGATTAGCTTAATTATAATTTTATTGTCAGTTTTTTTTTTAAAAAAAGTGGTAAATAAAGGTATGGAGAAAAAAAAAATTCTAACCTGAATTTATCAGGAAATTCATTTAAAATGAATAAAATTTAAATTTGTTAAAAATACAGAACAGGTGGCAAAAAAAAAATGTTTAAAATGACGTGATACAAATTTCACTTTTTATATCTAAGAAGGGGGAGGGGGAGAACTTATAATTTAAGCAAGACATGAATCCTTCAATCTATTTTTATGAGTCGTTAATTGGGAACGCCTACGAAGAGACATTCCTTTCAGATGATTAATTATTACAAAAAAAAACAGCTAAAAATCTGTTAATAAGGAAGGAACAAGATATAAATACAGGTAGCTCAACTATGGAGCCCATTCTTTGTCATAGGAGTGTGCCGAATAGATGGCGCCACCACTACTTAAAGCTAAATTTTTCTGATGCTGATGCTACACGTAGCAACAGTCAAGCAACAATACTAGTTGTAGCAACAGTAGTTTCCCCATTTGTTGCAAGCAACCCCTATGATACATGTCGCAACGTTCATGAAACGTACATGAAAGCAAACAACCAATGAAACAAAGAGGTTGTGAGCCAAAGACTGTGTTGCCTCTTCTTCGTCAGTTGAAAATTTGAAATAGTCATGTGATTTATTCAAGCCGTTTTTATTGGCTGGAATGGTTGCTCGGATGGAATCTCGTTCAAAATTCTGTTGCTTTTAATCTGTGAGCAACAATTCGGGTTTGTTGCTGTTATGACAGATGTTTCAACTTTCATGAAACAATAGAGCAACTCAGCTATGTTGCTCTAAAGTTGCTGAATTGTTGCTACGTATAGCATCGGCTTAAGTGTAATTAATAATTATTGAAATGCAAAAGAAATTCAGACAGGATAAATAAATAGAGGTAGTTCAACTCTATGTTAGAGAAAAACCAATAGGCCTGGATGAAACTGTGGCACTGGGATGAAAATTCGAACTTCTTCAAATATTCTTCTGGTGAAAAATACAACCAATGTGGCCTTGGCTTATTAGTTATTATATTGAATACGTGGGGATGGGGGGGGGGGAGCACGTTTGTTCTATCTTTCACCAGTTGAAATTATCAAATAGTTCAAATTTGCACTCCAATGAAAACAATGATTAAACGTTATATGAGTTGCATGTTTTATTGCATAAAAGTGAGCAGGGACGTAGGTAGGTTTGTTTCGGCCCCGGGCCCCCTGCTGCTTAAAACGTTGTGCCACCAAAATGCTCCCTGCAGGGGGTCCCCAGCTACGCCCCTGAAATTGAGACTCAGGTTGAGCTACCTCTACGTTTTTATAATAAAAACTGAAAAGGGGGGGAAAAAAACTTATCAAAATGATCAAAAATCTACGGAGCCCTGTAAAGGACATGTGAATTTTTTTTTTTAATCTCGACATTTCCGCTTTTTCCAGAATCTCGACATTTCGACTTTAATCTTGAAATTTCGACTTTTAATCTCTTTTATTCGGCCATGTTAATTATGCCATGTTGTGCGCGCCATACTCTAATAATGAAATTATTGCACGCGCCCTCTTGTAGCAGCAATAATTTAATTATTAAAAGTATGGTGCGCTCAACATAGCATAATTAACATGGCCGAATAAAACAGATTAAAAGTCGAAATTTCAAGATTAAAAAAAAATCTCGCCTTCCTTTACAGGGCTCCGTAAAAAATCACAACAACCATTGAATTTGACAGGTAGGCTTACACGCACACACAGAGAGAGACAATATAAAAACCTTGGCCTCGACTCCCTCTAGTTGTTTAAGCGGGTTAGAACCCTTGAAATTTAAATTTATGGCCACAAAGAGGAAAAAAGTTTGGGCGAGTCTTTTTCTCTTTCCCTCTCTACGTAATAATAATAATAATATCTGTATGTGTTTAGTTTGTTTGTGTTTCCGTTTCCATGGTTACACTAGGAATGAGGGTTGGTTAAAATTGTTGAACCGTGATTGGTCGGCATAATGAGTCTCTCCTGTTATTATTATTATACAGTTTTATACTTGAGTGGTGAAATTGCATTCTGGTAGTGTACTCTATTCTGTCTCCCTTTCAGACAGTGCGGTGTGAGGTGGCGTGCCTCATAATAAGTGACATCTAATGTAATAACGCTGGCATTGGGCCGCGTCCTGTACTGTCGTCCTCCTGCTGCCCAGGCGCTTTGCTAGTCTATTCGCGCTACTAATTGGAGACAGTGGTGGTGGTAGTAGTGGTGTCACTCCACTCAGTTCACTTGCAATTCTTGTCCGGTCACATTATTAGTATTATTATTAGCATATTTACTAAAAGTTAGAAGGACCATCACTTGATTGGAGTTTTATAAAATGGTTCTTGTTCAATGTGTAACACATTTAAAATCGGGTTTACAAACAACAAATTATTGATATGTGATGTGAAATTATTGATCGGAATCAATATATTCAATTAAAGAGGTGAGTTTTATTGGAACTTACGTAATAATATAAATTATAATGTAAAAACATATAATTAAATATATTTATTAGAAGTTTTAAGTTAATAAAATTATTATTAATATAAAATTCTGCAGATAAAGTGTAATCGATATACGTTTTGTTGCAATTTTCTACTAATTATTATTGAGATCAGGGCCGTCTTATGGCATGTCGGGGCCCTTGGGCACACAAGAATTGGGGGCCCCATTGGATAGTAAAAATTAGAAACAATTTAAAAATCTGATCTGGTGTCCTATTAACATTTCAATTTAGAAATGTTGACGGTAATATCTACCTAAAAATAGAAAAAAATTTAAGCTCCTTTTTTTCGTGTAAGCGAATATATCGGCCTTTCGGGGCCCCCGTGAGGTCGGGGTCCCTGGGCACGGGCCCCGTGTGCCCTTATAGTAAAGACGGCTCTGATTGAGATAGATATAAACCAATATTTAAAAAAAAATTAAGATACCATAATGTGATAATTGTAAAATTGTTTTTTTTAATAATTATGTATTTGAATGCAAATAAGAAATGACATTATGAAGCAGATGTACAATTAATTAAATATCTGAAACAAATTAATAAGCTCTCTATGATTATCAGAAACAATAACAGAAAATGCAAAATCATCAAACCGATTTTGTTCTAAAAAATCTCTTGTGTTATTTTTAACTTATTTAAGAAATTAGTAAAATGATGCGAATTTTTATGCAAATTTTTTTTAAAGATTCAGCAATTTGTGACTTTTGATTAAACTAAACTAAACAGAATTATTATAGGAAATGTATGACTCTCATAATAAGGTATCATAGTTTACCCAAAAGGCGTTGAAACTGTCATATTATGCATTTTGTGCATGTTTGGTTAGAATGATAATAACATATTTGATAATTACAATTAGTACTCTGCTAGCAGCCAAATAGGCATATGGCAGAGGGATAATGAATAAATGAAAAAAATAAACGAAACGATAAAGACTTTTCATTTTGTTTGTTTTCAAGATTTGATATTTTTGATGAAGAAAATTGTAAAATATTGATTAATAAATAACCTTTTAAATTAATAAGTTTAAAGTATAAATTGTTGGCATTTGCTTTTGTATGCACTCTGTATTTTTAATGCATTAAATTATATAAATTGCAAAACACACCAATTATTATTACAGGGTGTTCACAAATGAATGAAAGTCATTGCCCTTAACAGGATCATATATCACTTATAGTAAATACAGTATAAATAATAAAAAAACATTGTTAAAACAATTTACTTTTTCAAAGTAATTGTATACAATTATTATTTACATGTACACCAAGTGAAAAATTAGTTATAATTACTAACAAATTTTAAAAAAGAAATTAATTGAATTTTTATTCATTTTCTTCCTCAAAATATTTGAATTACTTTCCAATTACGAATCAGATGATAAGACTGGTATAAAGACTGTGACGTCATCAAATGCAAATAACATTAAAAAACAATTACAAAATTGAATATAGTTTAAAGTGATGTGGTAATGTAGCAAATCAGTTTAATTGATAATTAGGAATAGTTAAAGCAAGTTTTTGAGTAATTTCAGAACAAAAAAAAATAGTTTAAAATACAAAAATAAAAGTAATTTATAAAAACTAAATAGAAAGTAATTGCAATTGTAAAAAAAATTAATTACAATTAGAAATTACATATTTTTCAAAACTAATATGCTGAATTATAGAAATCAGATAAATGTTTGATTTCAATTTTTCTGTGATAATTTTGAAAAAAAAAAAAAACAGAAAAGAATAACAAGAATTCAGAAATTTAAATATTTTTCTCACATTTCTAATAAAATAAAACATAATGAAAAATAATAATAAAATTAAAGAAACAGATTAAAAAAAATCATAAAATTTCTATATATTTTTATGTTTAAAACAATAAAAATGTTAAGTTTATGTTTTAATCTGTGGTTTATTTATTTTTTGGTATTTTTATAACATAGACACCCCATTTTTTTTTTCTGGTTCGTTGTTATAATATATTATTATTATAAAACACATAATAATAGAAAATTGTGTCATTGTGATACTAATCTTTATTACGAGACTGTTGTTATAATAGTGTATATTTTTGGTCATATAAAACACACCTTAGAGAAAAGTCATAAACTGAATTAATATTATAAACATTTTTAGATGAATTTTTTTCTTCTCGCTTTCAAAATCATAATCATAATGATAATGATAAAATGCTTGAAAGAAAAACACTTTTTTTCTTTGTCTTGTGATGAAATAATCTTTAATAATAAGCTTATATATATTTTTTTGATTTGTAATTTTCCAATTTAACATTGTTGAAATGCCATTCAACTCTTTTTTTAAACGTAAAAGTAATAATAAATGAACGAAAGATATATACTGTGGTTCCATTAGCCTCGATTTTCTAGGATAATCGTTACTGGTGGAACCACTACATAGCTGATAGATTGTCTGTCCGTCTCCAACTGAAGAATTTCTGATAAATAACTGGTTGAACCGACCATAACCCTATAGTTAACACTGTGTGCGGGAATACGTCATGCGCGATAGCGACATAAATTTAAAAGTTTTAGACGTTATTATCAAGTACCGTTTACCGATTGGTTTATATATTGCTAGATTCCCCATACTGGAAATCTCTGGTAATGTTCACATTAGGGTAAAAGCCACGCTCATGCGCACTCATAATCACTGCCACAATCTTCCCTGAGTAAATTGTGAGCGTTTCGAAGCACTTCGACAGGCTTCTGTAGACAGCTTCAGAATTTTTTTGGCTCCGCCCTTTTGTGAGTGTCAGACCAAATATCAACCAATTAGAAATAAAAAGAGCGGGGCATGTGACATCAGACCCAGTAACAAACCAATTAGAAATTGATGATGCTCATAAAAGGGCGGAGCCAAAGAAATTCTGAAGCTGTCTACAGATGCCTGGAGGACTTGGAGCTTATACTCAAAGCTGTATTAAAAGCAGGAAAGTGTGCTCAGCACAAACTCATCGGTTGCCCCGCCCTTTTATGAGGAATGGCAACTTCTAATTGGTTTATTTGGTCTGATGTCACATGCCCTACCCCTTTTAAATCTGACACTCATAAAAGGGCGGGGTAAACTATGGGTTTGTGCTGAGCACACTTGCCTGTTATTAAAAAAGGATAAAAAATGACTGCCCTCTACTGGAAGTTTTTAGCCACTTCATCAACTATTTTAAGTTGTATGCATATAATACAAAAAAATAAGTCAATGCTGAAAAAAATTCAAGATGGCAGAAAGTGATATGGTTTGTTTTGCCTGATCTACTTGACCTTAGGTGGCGTTGGTTTACCCTTTCTTAATATGGCTTTGAGGATAGTGTAAACAAGATGTGCGCACAATGATGTCGTCTGATGTCGCATGCTCCGCCCTTTTCAACGTCGAACCACACAACAAAACATTTAGAAGTTGCCGTTCGTCATAAAATGGGCGGAGCCAACTTCTGTTTGTCCCGATTTCTAATTGCCTGTGCGCGCACATACCCCTTGCCAGGTTACTAAAATGTAGATTCAGTCGAGAGCGTTGGTGTGACTACCTTGGAGCGTGCCGTGAGTGTCAGAGTGTGAGTGTGGCTTGACCGATAGTGTGAAACAACCACAGGCAAGTGTGGCCAGCACTAGCTTTTCGTTTGCTCCGCCCTTTGATGAGCGTCATCAATTTCTAATTGGTCTGACGCTCATAAAAGGGCGAGGCAAACAAAAAAGCTAGTGCTGGCTACACTTGCCTGTCACAAAGCATCTATTGTCTATCCACTTCGTTGCTAATGGAACCATAGTAATAAAGAGAAAGACATTTGTTGTTATTGGGGGGGGGGCTCTCCGGCCCCTCCTTCTATTAACGTATTGATATCATCATCATCATCATCATCGTCGTCGTCATTTGTAGGTCATTGCTTTCTATTATTTATATATTATTATTGTTATTGTAATAAGGAGTTAAGATATGTAAAAAAAAATGTCTTCTCTTTAAAAACAAAACAGGAAGAAGAAAAGATTTTAATGTAGAAAATGGAATAAATATCCAATTAGAAATATCTATATAAAAATGTGTATAAATTTTAATATGCATTTATTTAATTTTATTTAAATTTTCATTTCTGGGGATGAGGAACAAAATAAAAATTGCTTCCGACAACCAATTCTGGGAATGTTTTCATTTTTTTTTTTTTTTTGGTTAAAATATATAAAAAGTGACAAATTTCCATTTCAATCTGGTTCCGTTTCGTTTATTGAATTGGTTCACTTATTTTTAAAACAAAATTTCATTTCTAAATTTCATTTATGCCTAAAAGATCATTATTATTTCCAATATAATCGAATGTAATTTATTTATAAAGTGGATAATATGCCCCCAAGTGAAGTTTAAAATTCACTAGTCAGTTTGCAAAACCGCCAAAACAGTAGTACAGTTGTCGCACATTGTATTGCTTTGAAGCTTGTGACGTCAGATTTGCGTGATATTAATTTGTCTGATAGAAAAAGGATGTAAATAATTAAGACCCGGGGACACATGTTTGGGTCGGAGGTTGGCTGTCCCCTCGATGGTGGAGAAATTGCACCGTTTTAATTCAATGCATCTGTTTTAAAATTATTACCCCTTATACTATTTAGAACTGACTAGTGAATTTACAAAATAACTGATTTAATCATATGGTAACTTTGTCGGCTTCAATGATGATGGCGGCGGCGGCGGCTATGATGAATTTTCCATAATTTGAAAAATTAAACTATAAAAACGAAAGTCTAGGGTGGATGACATTTGACCTCTCCTCCTCACATCTTCCTAAACTTAAGAGATTTTAATTCATATTCTCTAAACATTGATAATGGAAACATGATGACGGAAGTAGTTGTTTTTTTGTCAGATTTATTTAAAAAATAACAACAAGAAGATGTATCTTTATAAATAATATACTTTTAATAAGAGATGGAAGTTTACATCTTTGTAAATATTTTCCTCATAGAAGAAGAAAAAGTCAAAAAACCTCATTGTGTGTCAAAGGTGAACTTAGAAAAAAAAAGTACTGTATAAATATATAGGAACAAAATTGTCTAAATTCTTCAAACACGTTTTTTTGTTGTTGTTGTTTCTCTATTCAGTTAACTCTGTTCCTTCCTGACAAAAACAACACACATTGTATATTTAATAGTCTATACACATACAACACACATTCATGAAATGATTATTAAACGTAATTTAACCACGATTTTGGTTAAATAATTCTCATTAAGAGAAAATTTTTGAGTTCAAAATATGACACAATGGACTCTTTATTTTTGATCATTAGTTCCTATAGGGTTATTCCACAATGGAACTTGCTTCCAGAGGATGTTGTGTATCATTTTCATTTTGGAGAATTCAAATAAGAAGTCTTTTCAACAATGTAGATATTGTTAATTATTATGACAAAGCAATCTTAATGCTCCTTTTGGTCTTTGTTGTCCCGCTGCTATAGGCCATTTGAACTGCTTGCAGAGTATTAATTCAAATTCAAAAATTGGAAGGCGGGCTGCAAATTCATACAACACTTTCCCGTGTATCCTTGTGTCACACTGTACAAACAAGGACAAAAACGCGTAAGCACATCGGAATTTATATAAATTTAAATAATGACATAAATTTCTCAAAGTCAACATTATGTTGCGCTCTCCCCATCCAAGAACCCCATGATATTAAATTGAAGAGGGGAAAGGTTGAAAAGGGTAGGGGGGAGAGAGAAACGTGGAGGGGGAAACTGAAATTGAAATGAAAGGAGTAAAAAAAAAGACGATCAAACGACGCGCATGCGCACACCAGAGTAAATGAAAAGCTCATTTTGTCTTTCAAATATAAAAAAGGGAGGGGATAATAGTAGCAAAATTAAACTAGAATTTATCACGGGCAATTGTGCCCAGCATTAGAATTTCTTTTGCTCCGCCCTTTTATGAACGTCATCAATTTCTAATTCGTTTGTTACTTGGTCTGACGTCATAAAAGGGCGGAGCAAAAGAAATTCTAATGCTGGGCACAATTGCCTGTGGATTTTGCTCCCGTCCTTTATGACGGGTTACCCCACTAGTTATTAAATATATTATATAGAAAAATATTAGAAGAGTTTTGTTATTTTGACTCTTTGTCAGACCAGAAGGAAAGCAGAAATATAGCTGACACTTTTAATTCGAGTTTTTCTACTTGTTTTTTTTTCTGCATGTGTGATCTAGCCCTAACTTCGGTTGGTTCAATGTAAAAAAGGAGTGAAATTTTTTTTTATTAATTTTTAATAATAATAACAATGACTTGAGTATTTTTTTTTCTCTCTCTCGAGTGATAACTGATAAGATAGGGGTTTTTGTCATCTTTTTTTGGTGGTGGTGATGATGACCACTGACCGTAAAGCCTGTTGTTGTTCTTTTACGTCTGCGCGCCTATACTATGTTGTATAGAAACCCTCGGTCTCTTTATTAGAATATTTCCTCTACCATGTAAATAGTCGATTTATCATCGTTTCTAAAAAAAGTACGTGTAAGGTAACGGTGTTTTTCTTCTTCTTGTTATTTCACGCTTAACCATCCGTGATCCTCATCCATCCATCACTTCTTCCCCTTCGCCAATTCGAAAACCACACACACTTTTTATGTCTTAAGAAATATTAACTGTGGTCATAATATTTGGTAAATTACATATAATAAATATAAGATTTATTATATTATAAAAATTAATAAAAGCGGAAATAACTTTTTCTCTCAGAAGGAAGAATTTTTTTTATATAGATTTAAATTTTCATAAAAATTCACAGTTAAAATGAAACAAACATTCATCTGAAATTAATTCTCTGAATCACCATAATTGGTAACCATGTGTCACTGACAATAAATGTTAAAGGTATGTTTGTTTGTTTGTTGTTATGGTAACCTTAGATAGAACTTGGAATTTTACTCTCATAAGATGATCTCATATTTTAATCCGGTAAATTACCAAGTACAGGATTGAAAGCTTTATTTTTTTTGCTGACTTAGGGCCAGGCCCAAATTTAGAGAACCATATGAGCTAGCAGCCAACCAACAACGAAATCATAATCACGTGACAAGAAAGTGGTTGCTGGCACAAAATGGATTGCTTGTTGCCTCTGCTCACTATACTGAGCTGAGGCAACGTCTACTTTCTACTGTTGCCTACTACGAATTTGGACAGGCAATTAGAAATCGGGACAAACAGAAGTTCGCTCCGCCCTTTTTATGACGACCGGCAACTTCTAATTGGTTGGTTATGTAGTCTGACGTCACATGCTCCGTCCGTTTCAACGTCGAACAACAAAACAAACCAATTAGAAGTTGCCGTTCGTCATAAAAATGGCGGAGCCAACTTCTGTTTGTCCCGATTTCTTATTGCCTACTACGAATTTGGTGCCTGCAAATGCAGTGGTGGCGCTAGTGTAGTGTCATCAGCAACATTTGCTGGTTGCAATCTTGCATTGTTGTTTAATTTGCGCCTGGCTTTAGTTTTCAGTTGGTTTTATTATGTGGGGTTCAGTTATGATGATGAAATCAGACCTGGCTGAGGCTTTTTTCTTGTCTTTAATTCTGTTTAGGGTGTGGACACCACCTTTGTATTTTGAACAATTTATTTGTTCTTAGGTGAGAATTTAATAAAAAAGGTATTATTGACAATATATACCAAGGTATGTGACTGTTAAAGTGAAAAGAATTAAAGTTTTTGAAATCAAACGGACTGCGTATACCACGTTTTCACTACAACAATTAACTAGTTAAAAAGTTAACCACAGTTAATTTACTAGTGGAAACAAATATGGTTACATTAACCGTGGTTAAATTTCTGATGGCGTTAACTGTTGACACAATGTGGTTAAAACCACATTACGTCACTTCCTGTGGTCAAACTAAATTTATCCTACAAACAAGATGGTGGATAGTAACAGCACGCAGTTTTTTCACTGAATGAGGGAATGAAAATTATACAACTGTTTTAGTCTGTTTATAACAGGAAGTGAACCAGAACCGGAAGTGACACAAAATCATTTAACCACATTGAAGTGTTTTAAAAATAGAAACACATTAAAGGCCACTTCGAGCTTGTCTGAAGTTATCTAATAACATTGGTTAAGTAACTACAGTTAATTTTGTAGAGGAAGAATTGTCTAGTCATTGTGCATAATGACTTATTTTTCACTTTGCCGGTACACATTATTTATAGGTGTTTTGATTGTTTTCTCAGATTTTTAATATAAATAAAACAAGAGAGAACAATTGATAGGAAAAGATTCGTGTTCACTCATATTTATCCATCTTACAGGGTGAAAGGGGGGGGGGGTGCCTGGGAAAATTTTAAAAAAGGGAGAGGGAGGAGGGGTGGGGTATAAGGTGGTACATTGCCCCCTAGCAGAAACTCCCATTAATAACATTGCAAATAAACATGGGACTTTCTGTTTGTTTGTTTCTGTCCATATGTTTGTGTGGTTTTTAAAATAAGACACACCTGTGTTTGTTAATAACAACAACATTCAAACAGACAAGAAAAATTAGTAACACAGTTTTTTAATGTTTTATAATTTTGGTAATATTTATATTATGTCGCTTAACCAAACATTATTATTATTATTAATTACTAGTGGGGTAACCCGTCATAAATGACGGGAGCCAAATTCACAGGCAATTGTGCCCAGCATTAGAATTTCTTTTCTTCTGCCCTTTTATGACGTCAGACCAAGTAACAAACCAATTAGAAATTGATGACGTTCATAAAAGGGCGGAGCAAATGAAATTCTAATGTTGGGCACAATTGCCCGTGATAAATTCTAGTTTAATTTGACTATTATCCCCTCCCCTTTTTATATTTGAAAGAGGAAATGAGTTTTTCATTTTCTCTGGTGTGCGCATGCGCGTCGTTTGTTTCTTTTTATTGTTTTCAATAGTGGGTCTGTGTAAAGCAAGCCACGTCAAATGAAGAGATACTTGAATGTATTTTAGAAACTAGAAGTGTAGCTCTATCACTTTTATTTTTGTGTATTTTCATGTTTTTTTGTGCAAATTAACGAAAATTATAAAATATAGTCTGCTAAGTGTTACCTGCTTTAAAACATTCATAAAACTGAATTTTGAAAGTCTCATGCAACCTGTTGGTGTTGCATTCACCACATGCTTTGTGTACTTTCTAAAGTGACAGTATAAATACTGATGTACGCAGTATGTACACTGCGCACAGCTGTGATCCTCCATAACTGCGTGGGTTGGCAGTTGCTCGTTTGTGTGCTCTGTGTTCTAGCATGTGTAGGGAGTGCTCTCTCACAGGCAGTTAGAAATCTGGGAGAACTTCAGTTGTGGTCAGACTACATACAAGGTTAGGTTAGGTGAAGGTTAGGTTAATGTTAGGTGAAGTGAAGTTCTCTCCGATTTCTAACTGCCTGTGTGCTTCTCTCTAAAGTATGTCCAAGAGTGTGGCTCTGTCCACCGCAACTGCACATTGCTAGTTCATAGTGTTAGTATGTTAGATATACCACGTTCCTATGTGATAATTTGTGTCATCGGAGGGCGTAGGTAGGGTGGGTGGGGTGCGCGGTGCGGGCTGGTCCCCTCTCGCATGGCGGTGGTTGCTAACATAGAGCACAAACGAGGTGAGCCTAGGTTCATCCAAGAGGTCCAATTGCCCCATTTCCTACGTAATCAACAGTCACATTGACACTGAATGTTGGACACATGGAATGACATCTTGGGGTATGTGAGAGGCCACAATTGATGCAATAAACCTCGTCAGAAGGATCTTGGCTCGATGGCACGGTTCATTCATGCTGTGTAGCTTACATTTTTTTTTTTTTTTGCATTCCTAGTCTTTAATCTAAAAAAAATTAGCTAGTTACAGCTCTTATTTTTGAACACGTTTTACATGTGAAATCGTGAAATTTGCTAAGAAAACCAGAAATACGTTTTTTTCAGCCAAAGAACCTAGTTAGAGAGTATAGTTCTGGAAAAGACAAGCGTGACTATATACTGGATTCTAGTTTAACTAGTTTTAAACGCCCTTCAAATTTCTGGTTCTTCTGTCTTTCAGGAACCCAAATCAAGAATGGAAATGTTTTAAAAACTAGAAGAGTGGCTTAATTACTAAAGAGTAATTTTCATGGTGATATTATATCTTTCAAAATAAATTAATATGACCGAACTTTAAACAAACGCTTTTTTGCAGATTCCCTAGGCAATTTGCAGATTGACTGATTCCGTACATTGATAGTAATATATTTCTACTATTGCGTTAATTTATCATTGTGATAAACTGAACGCACACAAAAAAAATATCTACAATTTATTCTTCCTAATAAGCGATATTGAATTTTTCTAAAATAACAATGCATTTTTTTTTTAAATTTCAACTTTTAATTAAACTTAAAAGGGCGCCCTAATAATTCATATACACTGATTATACACACACACCTGTTGATGATAAATGGAACCTATCAAAAATGATAAGTTGTTGTTATCCTTGGCCATTTTTTTTTCCTTTTAAAGGTTTCTTTGTCACCATCTATATAAAAAACCAATTGATTGTTTTTTATATTATTTTAAGGTGGCGCTGATCAAGCGCCAAATTGCACAAACGCCAATCTGAACTAACGCCAAACTGAATAAACGCCAAACATTTGGCGGTTATTCAGTTTGGCGTTTGTTCAATTTGGCGCTTATTCAGTCGCCGCTATTTTAAATGTATTTTTAAAAAAAAAATTGGTCAAAATTATTAGCTTGGTAGGAAAAGAATTGCGGTTTTTGTTTTCTTAGCTAATAACGAAATTTATGAATTAATAAATAACTTTATTAATCGAAATAAGCACCAGTATAGAATTGACACATTTTTTTCAGTTAATTACAAGTTTATTTATTCCGGTGGTGTGTAAAATTCCGGAGTCTTGGAGTTGATCAAAGCTCGAAAGGCATTTTTGGCAGCAGCTACATTAATTGTTGATGATATTTGTTTCTTGGCCATTTTCAATTCAATAACCTAAATTGAAACACAATTAACAATAAAACCAAAGTTAATATTACTCAAATACAAACTGCAAATTGCACTAACTAATGATCTTAACACAAACACAATGTAATGACACTTATATTGAAAAACAATTGAGTTTCAATTGCAGTAAACAAAAACCGCAATTATTTTCCTACCAACCTAATAGAAGTAAAAGTAAATTTTTGATCGAGTCAATTTTTTTTAAAATAATATAGATTTTTAAGAAATGGAAAGAGTCATAAGGGTGTGATTGCCTATATCACATATTTACAGTAGTTCCGTCTAAGACAGCCCCATATATACTTGAAGAAACTAGATGGGTAGCTCAAACACTTCAGGGTATTTTCATGTTGATATCTTTCAAAATAAACTTTTCATGTCAATTTAAACTTTTAAGCAGATAGTATTTTTTTTAAAATTTATATCCTATAAAAAAGTTTATTTTGTGAAAGATTTCAACAAGAAAATACTAAGATTAAGTGATTGCGGCTACCATTCTTCTAGTTTTCTAAAAAAACACTTTCCAAGTTTTTCTTAATTTTGCTTTTCTCTGAAAGACAAAATAATCAAAATTCGAAACATTCTAACATGGGAGTTGTGCTACCTGTATTTATATATATACATCTTGGTTCCTTTCTAATATTTATTTAAAAATTTCACAATCTCTTCCATCTTTATATCATTATCATAATGAAGAATTTAAATGTATCTAAAGGAGGATGGAATTTAATACTTGAAGGCTTCCGTAATTTGTTTAAGCTTTTAACTAATGAGCCATGACATTATTTCAACGAAGAAAAAAATGTTAAAAACGACTGACTTAACTGACAATCAAGATTCACATTTAATTATATTCAAAACTAATTGCGTGAACACAATTAGAAAGTCAGTTTTTTTCTTCTTCTCTTTGAGTTGCTTTGAAATCGACACCATTTTCGAATTAGAATCTCAACCTAGTTATATTACACACTCTGTATGTAATTATTAATTTTGAGAATAAATTTAAATGTTATTGGCACACCCTAAAGAACGGTGAGGGCGGATTTTAACCAAGGTTTTTTACCGTCTTTTTTAAACCTTGGTTTAACCTTAGAGGTTAGGATATATTTGGAAATGTTGTAGGCAACTTTTCGAAAAGCGTAAATTAGTCAAATTAGTGTCTTTTAATGGCAATAAATAAAGGAAAAGAAATTTAAATCATTTTTAATTAAAAATTGCTACATACTATAGACTCTTTTCATACTAGACACTTTTAAAGGGTTTTATTCTTAAGAAGGCTACAAGCACAAAATTACTTCAAAAATCTCCACAAACAGTGCTGGAATCGTTTTTTTCTATTGAGCCCCCATAGACCTTGATGTTAAAGAAGAAACGTTAATTTTTAAAATACACAGCAGTCGCAGCGGCAATATGTTTATTTTTCATATTTAAACTTGTCCAATTTTGATGGTTCAAAGTGCAATGTGCACCTTAAATATATGTTGATCGAGTGATAGAATTACAAAAAATTGGCAAGTGTGGTTCTATTTTTTAAAAAAATATTTAAAAATCGCGAATTTCTAACTTTTACGTTAAACTCCATTGAGTACGCGCGCTCGTAAGAAAAAACATCCATTAAAATGCTCGTAAAAATACGTAAAAAGAATTTTAAAAAACCCAAAAAAAATCAGCACGTGCGCCAATGTGTTGGCTTCACTGTGGTTAAAATGTGGCTTTTGAAATTATTTTTACGTATTTTTATCAACATTTTAATGGATGTTTTTTCTTTTCTTAGAGCGTTTACTCAATGGAGTTCAACTTAAGTTAGAAATTCGCGATTTTAAAATATTGTTTAAAAATAGAACCACACTTACCAATTTTTTTGTCATTTTAATACACATTTTAATGCACATTGCACTTTGAACCATCTAAATTGGACAACTTTAAATATGAAAAATAAACATATTGCCGCCGCGACTGCTGTGTATTTTAAAAATTAACGTTTTTTCTTTAACATCGGGTCTATGGGAGCTCAATAGAAAAAAAAAACGATTCCAGCGCTCTTTGTGGCGTTCTAGCGTTCTAGTTTTTTTCTTTTAATTTTGCTCTTTTTTAAAAAAAAAGACAGAATAATTAAGGGTTTGAAAATCAGCTGTTAATAACTATATTAAAGTGTTTTCTAAAATACTGAGTGTGATGGACGTTTCAAAATGAAATAACTTGTGTATTTTTGCCAATTTGGTCATTGCCCGTATTTGATTTCTATGAGATATAAAAAAAAAACATAATAATATTGCTCCCTATTGAGTGTAATTATTATTATATGTTGCGCTCATTTTAATTGGGGTTTCTTCAAACTATTTCCTGTGGGTGTCCCCTCTGTTCTAAAGAGGGTCATCATCACTTTTTTTTTAACATTCGACATTTAAATATGGCGACTATAAAATGTTTTAAAATTTAAAATGACCGACGTTGTAGAATTCTAGTTCACTTTCTTTCTAAATTGCCTTGTACTCACACAAATGAGTTAAATGAATTCAAGTTAAATGTGTTTAGGTGAATTATACGGAATCCAGTTAAGGACATGAACCAAATTAAAAATTGACTTTTATTATTATTTTAAATTGAAATACGAAATCAATATTTTGTCAATAAGTTTATATAAATTATATTTAAGTATTAACTCAATATTTTCTGATTATTAACTGAATAAATTGAATTCGACATATTGTTTGTTTGTCCTTCACAGGGCTCAGTAGAACACGTTTATTTAAATGCATTTAAATTATCAGGTGTGTGTACTAGGTATAATGTCAACACTTATCACTTAAGTTGGTTTTAAAGTGTAAACGGGGCCCCCGGGGGGCCTCTCGAACTCATGAATATATTTTGTCTTTTAGGTGCAAAATGAAGAGAAAGTTGAATAGGTTTTTTTTTTTAGAAACTAGGAGGTTAGCTCAATCACTTAGGAGTATTTATGTTTTTAAAATATTTCAAAATAAGCTTCTGATGTCAGTTTGAAAATGTTAATTAGACAATATTTTAAATTTTGTGTCTATAAGAAGCTTATTTTGAAAGATATCAACATGAAAATGCCCTAAAACACTTTCAAGTTTCTCTTATTTAAGAGACACTAGAAAGTGTTTTAGAAACTAGAAGAGTAACTGAATTAGTTTGATTTTTTTTTTAGAAAAGTGACAAATGAAAATCATTGAATTTGAAATTCTCTGAAAATCATTGAATTTGAAATTCTCATTTAAAAAAAAAAGTTTATTTTGAAAGATATCATCAGCATGAAAAACCCTTTAAATGATTGTGAGATACCATTCTAGTTTCTAAGTTTCTCTTCATTTTGCTCTTCTAAAATTGACAGAATAAATAATGAAGAGTTTGAGAAAAGCCCTGTTTACACTTTAAGATTTAAAATCACTGTGTAGGAAGACGATTGTAGTTCACTTTCATTACAATGTCAACAGTTATTATTACTTTTTTTTATAGGTTTTTAAATACTTAATTTAGATGAAAATCAATTTTAAAACAACTCCATATAATTTTGTTAAATTTAGAACTTTTTATTTCTCCTTCACTTTGTAATTTTATTATAATTTGTGTGACTTGGTGATATTAACCTAGTTTCAACTTTCAAACCAAAAAAACAACAACTATATATTTTATTCAATGAGTAAATTGAATAAATATCATTTAAATTTTAAATTAAACTCTGTTTTTATAATCTTAAAATTTATACATTTTTTTAGAAGAAGAAAAAAAATTCGAAGGTTTTTTTATACTTTTTATTTATATATTTTGTTTATTTTCCAATTTTAAAAAAAAATTTCATGAATTTTTATCTTTATTTTTAATCTCATCTTTTTTTTTATTCAATGACATTTAAATTTTAGATATTTTTAAGTTTCTTTTGAAGTTTTCTCCTTTTTTTAGTTGAGTCAATGGCGGCGGCCTCCGTACAGTTAGTTATACATATTGAAAAAAGCAATTTCTTATCAAACCAGGAAACACTTTTGTTGGTTTTTGTTATTGTTGTTCACTGTATTTTAAATAATAATATTGTACAGAAGAAGAAGAACTCTACAGAAGAGAGGCCTGCCTGGTAGAGGCTACCTCCTGATAAAGAAATCCATCTTGAATTTTAATGTCATTGTTAAGGCCAAACGGTTTTTTTTGGGGGGGGGGGGGGGAGAAAATGCACAATGACAGTTATCTCTGACTGAAAAAAACGCATTTCTGGTTTTCTTAGCAAATTTCACGATTTCACATGTAAAACGTGTTCAAAAATAAGAGCTGTAACTAGCTAATTTTTTTTAGATTAAAGACTAGGAATGCAAAAAAAAAAAAAATGAAAGCTACACAGCATGAATGAACCGTGCCATCGAGCCAAGATCCTTCTGACGAGGTTTATTGCATCAATTGTGGCCTCTCACATACCCCAAGGTGCCATTCCATGTGTCCAACATTCAGTGTCAATGTGACTGTTGATTACGTAGGAAATGGGGCAATTGGACCTCTTGGATGAACCTAGGCTCACCTCGTTTGTGCTCTATGTTAGCAACCACCGCCATGCGAGAGGGGACCAGCCCGCACCGCGAACCCCACCCACCCTACCTACGCCCTCCGATGACACAAATTATCACATAGGAACGTGGTATATCTAACATACTAACACTATGAACGAGCAATGTGCAGTTGCGGTGGACAGAGCCACACTCTTGGACATACCTTAGAGAGAAGCACACAGGCAGTTAGAAATCGGGGAGAACTTCACCTAACCTAACCTAACCTAACATTCACCTAACCTAACATTAACCTAACCTAATCTTCACCTAACCTAACCTTGTTATGACGAACGCAACTTCTAATTAGTTGGTTATGTAGTCTGACGTCAAACCACAAATGAAGTTCTTCCAGATTTCTAACTGCCTGTGAGAGAGCACTCCCTACACATGCTAGAACACAGAGCACACAAACGAGCAACTGCCAACCCACGCAGTTATGGAGGATCACAGCTGTGCGCATTATGTACATACTGTGTACATCAGTATTTATACTGTCACTTTGGAAAGTACACAAAGCATGTGGTGAATGCAACACCAACAGGTTGCATGAGACTTTCAAAATTCAGTTTTATGAAAGGACTCATGTTAAAGCAGGTAACACTTAGCAGACTATATTTTATAATTTTCGTTAATTTGCACAAAAAACATGAAAATACACAAAAATAAAAGTGATAGAGCTACACTTCTAGTTTCTAAAATACATTCAAGTATCTCTTCATTTGACGTGGCTTGCTTTACACAGACCACTATTGAAAACAATAAAAAAACCAGTTGGCTCCGCCCTTGCTATGACGACCTACAACTTCTAATTCGTTTGTTGTGTGATTCGACGTTGAAAAAGGGCGGAGCATGTGACGTCAGACTACATAACCAACCAATTAGAAGTTGCCGGTCGTCATAAAAAGGGGCGGAGCCAACTTCTGTAGGTCCTGATTTCTAATTGCCTGTGCTCTTCGCTTGCTGCATGCCTCGGGCCTAGCATACTCTAAGAGCTGGCCCTGGCTACATTTACTAATGCGGTATTCGATTCTGGTTGCAGTCTGAACACAGCTATAGGGCATTTTTGAGTTGTTTGGCTCACAAGATTTGGAATTGATCCTTGAAAGATTTTTCTCTTTTTTTTTTTTCGCTTTTTTTTTTCGCCATCTCATGTGACTTTATTTGTTGCTTTTTTTTAAATAAAAACAACAAAGGTCTTAAAAAAAGGTCTTTTTTATTTTGTTTAGCTCTGGTCAAAAAATAGATGTGATTTAGTTTTTTTTTTTGGTACAGTTTTCTCTTTTCATTCTGTGTAAATGAGTCAGTCAGAGTGTGAACCCCATTTGTCATACGAAACTTTGTCCAAATTAATTCATTTTTCTATTCATGCCTTTACATTTTACATCCTTCATTTGACTTGTAAACATTTTGGTTTCCATTATTTAGTATTCTCAGCACGTAATTCTATATACAACATGAGAACATTATGAATCAATAGTTCAAAACATTAAAAATGACACGTTTTTTCCATCCTATTTCATTTTCCCCCTTATTATATTCAAGGGGGTCCAAAACCACCACATAGAACAACACACAAACATGTGGTAGGATGTGGTTTTTAGTTTGAAAAATGAACTATAAAGTAACCTCCTCCCCCCTATAATAAAACACTTTAAAAGTCTTAAAAATACGTTAAATTCATGACTACCACCAACTGATATATCTATATCATTGAGTAAACATGAAGATAAAATATATATTTATTGACATGTAGACATAAGATATTTAAAGTTTAAGCTGTTTAACACTACAATTAAAGGGTGGAGTAGTTATTAGTTATAAGGACAGTCAGATAGTTATAATTATGAATTTGGTTAACAGTTTTTTTTCTTTCAAAACAGATCATCTGATGTCTGTGTTCAAAATAGAATTTCAAAAACCTCATCAATAATAATATCAATGAGCCAATTTAGATTTAATTTTACAGGTTAACATGAAACACCCCTGTAAATATAGACCCTTGATCTTAATTTCAATGAAAAGTGTAAACGCCTTCCTTAAACTCTTAGGTTATAGTTCTCTTGTTTTTCTGAAGAAGCAAATTTAAGAGACATTTTGGTATTGAAAGTGTTTTAGAAACTAGAAGGGTTGCTCAGTCACTTAAGGGTATTTTTTAGGTTGATATCTTTCAAAATACACTTTATGTAAGTTTGAAAATGACTCATATTTAAACAGAAAAATATTTTTTTTAAATTAATTGTTTAATAAAAAGTTTATTTTAAAAGATGTCAACATGAAAATATGACTTAAGTACGGTAGCCGAGAGGTTTCAAACCCTATATACAAACACATGACATGAAATAAGTCACAACAACACAATTATTATATAACACAATATATATATATATATAATATAATATATATATATATATATATATATATATATATATATCTATATATCTATATATCTATATATCTATATATCTATATATCTATATATATATCTATATATATATCTATATATATATCTATATATCTATATATATCTATATATCTATATATCTATATATCTATATATCAATATATATATCTATATATATATCTATAGATATCTATATATCTATATATCTATATATCTATATATATCTAATATATATTTATATATCTATATATCTTAATATATCTATATATATCTATATATCTTAATATATCTATATATCTTAATATATATATATATATATATATATATATATATATATATATATATTAAGCCAGGTCTGTGTGCGTGTGTGGGTGTCTATCTGTAATAACGCTGTACAAACCTTGAAACACGTCGGAAATTATATAAATTTAAATGAATAAATGAACCGCATTTTTTCTCAAGGTCAACTATATGTTGCAACCCTTCCCATCCAAGAACCCCATGATATTAATTGGAGAGGGGAAAAGGTTGGAAAGTGTAGAAGGGGGGTGAAGAGAGAGAAACATGGAAGGGGAAAAGGTTGGAAAGTGTAGAGGGGAGAGAGAAATGTGGAGGGAGGAAAAAAAGGGGGAGGGGTGACTGAAATTGAAATGAAAGGAGTAAAAAAAGGAGAAAAAAAAAACCGACGCGCATGCGCACAACTGCCTGTGAATTTTGCTCCCGTCATTGATGATGGGTTACCCCACTAGTTTCTACATATTTTTTCTCTCTCGGCCACCATACTTTTAGAGTCACCTTCTAGTTTCTAAAAACACTTTCTAGTTTCTCTTAATTTTGCTTCTGAAAGAATAATCGGACTTGAAAAGGTGTTTTTACACTTTAAAACTACCTCAATAGTATTTTTATGTTGATATATTTCAAAATAAACCTTTATAGACAGAAATAAAAATAAAATATTGTCTACTTAATTAAAGTTGGGTCGTTTTCACACTGGTAATAAAAAGCTTATTTTTAAGTGATTGAGCGACTCTTCTAGTTTCTAAAACACTTTCAAATTCTCCTTATTGTTGCACCTGAAAGACAGAATAACCGGAAATAGTTTTTTCTTTCTTTCTTTAATTTGCATATTATATCAAATTTGGCTATTTAGTTAGCAAACGTCTAAATTAAACTAATTTAAAGTCCAAATAACGATTTCACACCTCATTATTGTTTTTTTTTTTAATAATTTGATGTACTGAAGGGAGAATTCCAAGAATAAATTTGTACCTTGTTCATAATTTTGATGTTTTATTTTTAAAAAAAAATTACAATATTTTTTTTTCATCTTTTATAAATAATTGTTTAGACCTTCTACGAAAAATGACTGAGAATTTAGCTTTGGGCTAACAATGGTCTTGAGATGTGTTTATGGTGTGTGTGTTCCTTCTTTACTTTGAAGTTACTTGCAACAACAACAACAACAAAAAAAAAAACATTCTCAGGTGAGAGAGAGTCTTCAAGGTCCCTGAAGTGCCTGCAGTGCCTGCCTGTCTCCTACTGCCTGCCTGCTTCCTATTCTCATTGACTCATTCTAGTAGTTTTGCTTAATTAAGTCCTGTCATAAAAAGTTAGACTTAAAAAAAAAACCAATGTTAAGGCCTTGTTTCCACTGGGGTGAAAATTTGAACTTTTTGAAAATTCAACTGGTGAAAAATAGAAGAAAACATGGCTCCCGCCCATTCACTGTCCATAGACAAAGGCCACGTTTTGTTCAATTTTATCACCAGATGAAATTTTCAAAAAGTTCAAATGTTCACACTCAATGGAAACAAGGCTTTAGGCCCTGTTTACACTTGATGACGAACGTTATTAATTGTGAAAATTTCAACTGGAGTAAAAATGCAGTTTTAATACATGGTCAATTAGCTAAATGCATTTGAAGTTTCCAATTAATTTAGTTGGATAATATAAATTGTCATAATTTACATTGAAAAAGAGTGTTGTTTTGAGGTAATGTTAGGCGGGCGCAAATTAGGGAACCAAATGATCGAGCAACCAGCAACCTAAATAATGATCATGTGACATGAAAGTGGTTGCTGGCAGGCACAAAAATGGTTGCTTGTTCCCTCTGCTCACTATTCTGAACACAGGCAGTTAGAAATCGGGAGAACTTCAGTTGTCTCCGCC